>JAODTT010077718.1:0-21349 GCA_025400115.1 Pentamera pediparva
ATCACGAAGATTTTTTTCTTACGAATCCATCGCAACTTTATAACGTTCAGTTGATATCCCGTCACCTGTTGATTTGTAGTTAAACATTATCACCGATGTAAGTATGGTAGGCCTATGTATCCCCTATGTTTCGTTTGCGTACAATTCTCACTTGGGTAATGGAAAGGGTAATCGTTAGGTTACGGGAGTTCTCAACAACGAATAGGCCTAAATGGAATACCACCCACTTTATGGAAACAATAAATTAGTACGATCACCGAAAAATCATTTTTGCAAGTCGTTACAGAAACAGACAGAGACTTGCCTTTTGCTTCGCGCATCCCAAGAGTGCAAGCACTAATTTTAACATCGGGTCAAATGTTCGGGAAGGACAAAACGGCCCTATACTTGGTATTTTCGCCGGAAGCCGTCAATTGTCGACATCGAAACGAACGAATATTTCGTTGTGCCACTCACATCTTTCAAACACTGACTGTAAAATAAGGACCAAATGCTTGGACAAGACGGAAAACCGGGACGCAAGAATCGCCAATGACGAAGCTTTCTGAAACTCGAGTCTAACAAGTGTTGATCTGAAGCACAACCCAACCAAACGCTATCCTGTTAGCTGTACTATATTTCACGAAGAACGAATGCAGAGGATGTCCGTGCTCATCTACACTGAGAAAAGTATTTGTTATCGTATTCATCGTGAAGACCTGAAAAATGGTGTTTTCGGCGCTCGAGATATTGCCAAGAGAGGCATCCATAAAAACTATGGTTCAGATTGCGGAAAAGGGAAAAACAACGTCGTTCTCGTGCCTAATGGGCAACCATGGTTGTGTGTGTGTGTGTGTGTGAATCTGTGTGTGTGTGTGTGCGCGCGTGCGTGCGTGTGTGTGTGTGTGTGTGTGTGTGTGTGTGCGTGTGCGTGCGTGTGTTTGTACATATGTCTTTTTGCTTGCAGTGAAGTCTGATATGTCTCCTTCAATCATAGTAGTCTGTTTGTTTTGCAGTCTGCTAATTCTGGTTTACTCGAACTTTAGGTGAGATTACGATCATTCTATTTGAAATTCGTCTGATAGCATCTCTCACTTACTCAGTCACATAGCTAGAACATTTGCCAGGTGACATGAGGTTGAAAGATGACATCCCCCACCATTTGCTGGCCTTCCGGTAGCCTTGGTAGTTCTGACATGGCCATCCCGTCAAGTCTTTGACGTTGTCTGCCCAGTTTCTTTTCTGACGACCTCGTTTGCGTCCACCCTCGACAGTGCCTTGAATGATGATCTCGGAAAGGCTGTCGTGTTTCGTGATGTGGCTGAACGAACCTACATCATTGTTCCTGTTCTTGTTATTTTCAGGTTGTTGATAGCATGAGTGGCGCCAATCTCTAAAATGAGGCACGGAGGTACAGACAATCATTTTAGAAAACTAGGACATGATTTCTTAGGTGTGATCGGTGTCACCATTGAGTTAGTTATATTAGAATTTCATTGGCAATTAACGATAACATTTTATGCGGTCCTGCGATGTGGAGTAATCATAGTCACTCGAGAAATATGTGACAGACACCTGTTTCGTGTCTTTCCCGTCAGATTACTGCGATCAGCCAGATATGCCACTGGACAAATATGTTTAATCATTTTGCTTGATAATAGATAACATATATGCATGTTTCTTTTTTGTGATATCTGTTTACCTTGTTCTCTGTAGTCATAGGAGTCACCCCGCATAAATATTATTTTGGCAACAGGCCTGGGTCGTTTATGAGGATTCCATCCTCCCTGACCCGTTCTCAGTAAACTAAGCTAAGCTACCATGACAGCGTTGGTAGCTATAAACAGGGCACTGTCTCACTTCATTTCAGCATAATATTACTTCTATATCCATCGTCATTGACAACGCCATCCTTTATTGATCATAGACAACTTACATCTGACATATCTCGCGATCTATGTGATAGCCTGAACAGGTTTATAATTCGTTATGGCAAACAGTCTCCCTAAGGCATCACTTGCAGAGCACTTTATCAACCCACATGATTGCCTCATAGGTTCATAGGTGACATGACCTACATAATTCAATGCCTGGAGGATATGTGTTTATTCTATTTAAAATTCCTCTGACAGCATGAGTGGCGCCAGTCCTTAAAGTGAAACGTGGGGTGACAATCAGTCTTCTTAGGTCATTAGGGAAGGGTGCTTCTGGTTCCAATGGGGCTCCACATGATGAGGCATTTAGAATACCGTCAGTAATAAATAATGATTATATCATTTACAATGATCTGATGTTTAGTGAGCATTAGCGTTTACATGAATTGGTGCCGTGTTTCTCATGCGAACCAACTGCGTATCATTATTATTAGCCACAACATTCATCGAACCAACGCTCATTATTTGCTCCAAACGTTAGAACACAGACGATTCTGATCATGCTAATAAACATGATACTAATAGACCGGGCGTATCGAAATATAATCCAAGATGTTTCAACTCTCCAATTTCATCTCTATCTATTGCAGTTCCTAAGCAATTTAAAATAATAGAATTTTAGTTACAGTAAAGGTGAACATACCAACATCGTTGGTTTCAGATAACAGACATTATATTTTGACTGCTGGCACATATTCATATGATTTACACCATTTGCACTTTCGAATGAGTTCTTTCAAATGAAAGCAGAATGGCTAAGAAGGATAAACCACCTCAATCTGACTCATAAGAGAGAGATTGGAGTCCATCTTTCAGGTTGAGGGGAACACGAAGCGGATGAACATCAAGTGTAGGAGTGCTCTTCCACCTCAGGAGAACTACCTCGAAAGTATTTTCCGTTACCTCTTGGTTATGAGTAACGCTGCATTATCTGTACACTTTTAGGTTTCTCAATAGTATTCCCCAGAGGCAGACATATCTGGAGAATGATGCACCTTGCTTAAGTAATCCTCGCATCAGAGGAGGTTGTGCCATTATCGGAATGACAGAATGTAACTTAACAACTCCATTTCTCACAGCTACATAGTTTTGACATCACATTTTCATTCCATTAATATAAGGAGCGCCTCGCATGTCAAGAGCGCCCCTACATAAATACGAGGTACCAGACGTTTATTCCCCCTTGCGTTGAACAAAGCAAAAATCACCGTGACAGATCGTTATGCCAATCTGACGGATGCAGTGGATGCGCGTGCATGTCTTGCTGTGCGTGAACGGCAACATATGTTACCGTTGCTACTCATGTTTAATACCTATCTAATTGAACATTCGGGTATCATGCCCTGATACGGAGGGTTAATCTCCCAGTACCTGCTGAGACATCGGGTCTGAAATAACCATCATGAGGGGCCGCATCTGTTACATTCATCTTAAAGGGGAATGATGATTTTATGGTTTTGATTTTATGGAGGACTGCGCTGCTTGTTAGCTTCTGCGAATGTTCATTGGTTAGACAACATGAGGGTTATGTCAATACACACTTGCAGTGGATCTCGGTGAATGTGATCAGTCACTGTTGGTGGCCCTCGTCAGGAATTAGGGGTGTATTCTCGGTGAACCAAGATTCGTCAAATCGAAGCATCCTTGAAGATAAAATATGTGTTGACTGATATGAGGGTGATGACACACAGCTCTAACAGGGTACCGCCGGATTTGTGGAGCATTTCAGACAGGCACACGCAACATGGTAAGGTACATGAAATACATTGTCGGGCCCTAACTTAGGTATTCAAAAACCACATTTTGTCCAATACTTGTGTGAGTGCACAATGTTTTAGGTTGCTAAACGGTATGGAAACTCTTTTGTACATCGCTGGTTCTTACAACTGATGCGGACCGCCGTAAAACCTAATGCAATATGGAAGTGTGTGCCTTTAACGATAGTCATCATCACTGCACGTGATCGGATAATTGACCAAGAGGAACAACTATGCTAGTGGGAGGAAGAAACAGACCGCTCACGGGGAACAGTTGGTTGAGGCATAACACGACTGGGCACTCCCCATACGAGAAGGCATGACTCCCATGGCGATCAACAATAACTTATCCCGTTGAGAATAAATGTCAATTTTCTCACTTGCTTGAATATGAAACAATTAGGTTATGGACCATGACAACCATGATAACTGCGCTAAGTTAGTCTACCTGTCACAAGTCGCTTCAACAGAGGCACGGGGTACGGGTGAAATGTACCGGTATGTCAGGCGGATCAACAAGCAGCAACCACTAAACAATCAGCAGCCTGTGTCAATTATAAACATATAGCATGAGTACGGTCTGTACAAGCATATGTCTGTTGTAATAGCTCGAAATAGTCATGAGAGTAACAATACTACCTGTACATTATTCCTTGTACATTATCACTCAAGCGGTGATCGTGAAATATGCTTGTCGTCGTCGGCATTGCTTCGCGAACGAAGAATGTCCAGGTCGAAAACAGGATCGCTGATTCGTCCGATGTGAGACAAACAGTCTCGACCACAGCGGTTGCAAGAGAAAGTATGGTATGGGAATGCTGAGGGTGCTGAGGACTGGTCGGTTCTGTGGGAGTTCCCAAGAGACATCACAGTGCATAATGTGCATCCAATCCTGTTGGTCAGCAGCTTGGTTCGAGCACTGGCGGCGGTTAATGTTGCAGGAGTCGAGATACTTATCCAAGCAGTCTTTTTCGGTGGCCGGAGGACAGCTCACCATGCAGTATACGTTCTTAAACAGGCACACGACGATCATCCATTCTGATGGCCTATGACTGTTCAAGGACATCAGCGTTTGTGACAAAGTCACGCCAGTGTATGTTGAGTTTGGAGGCTAGGCAGCGCTGGTGGAAACGCTCGAGTAATCGAAGGTGTGACTATAGGTTACCCATGACTCAGAGCCATACTGGAGTGTGGTCAGCACCGCTGCACAGAACACGATGATCTTAGTATCCTCCTTCAGATGCTTGATAATCCTCACACGTTTATGGAGACTGTCAAACACACTGTTTTCTTTGGAAATATGCGATAAACGATCAGCAGTTCGTGTGAATTATAAACACATGACATGGGTTCGATCTGTACAGGTATATGTATGTTTTGTTGCGCACACGATTGTTTTCAATTATCTGGAACACCATTTCTCCTCAGGAACATAACTGTAATGAAAACAACGCTGTGAAATTACCATTCGCGCGGTGAACAGATGGAATATGTTAGTCATTGAGTGTATTAGGCAGCAACTGCCAAACGGGTATCCACCATCCTGCTCCCAGGACCGCTATTTCTCTCCCACATCTGACGGACGTGTGTGAAACCCTCAAGCTACCGTACTTCCCCAAATACAGGGTGAGGAGGCTCGGAACCTGTCTCCGCCCGCCATCGCTGCGAGCATATCTGTCGAACCTCACCATGACCTAGAATTCCTGGAAAGATCACCGATGTGACGCGCTGCCGTCAAACACCGGATATATTAACCGAAGCCAGGAGGTGCATCATCCAACTTAGGAACAATACACGACGCTACCTCTCAACCATGTTAGGTACCGGTAACCAACATGAATTGGAATGTCGCTTCACTAATTGCAATACAGCATTCGAGAATGGCCTTCTGTGACGGTCGTCTTTCTATTGTCACTCGGTAACATCGACTGCCTGTGACCTTCGTTTGTTCGGGTATCGTTGGAGTTCCTGTCAGGAGGATAATTAAATTAGCATAGCTGGTAAATGTTCCACGTTCACCAAACAAGTGATCTGTCAGCCACGTGGTCTGTGGAATTCATCTTTTCACGGCACCCACAGGGTTGGTAAGAGAGCGGTTGATGACATGTATTTTAATCATTCCACAAATATAGCACCGGGATCCTCTTGATGTCCCCGGGTTATTGATCGATGTCGGTGAAATATTGCAATCATTGCTATGATGTCGACGTTTTCTGAGCTTGGGGAATCAAGTCGTTGGATACCATCCATGGGGTTTCCCTGCCTTACAATACGCTAGCACGTTCGATGTATGATGAAGGATATCACAGGATGACAGGTAGGAACCCATATTAACCCTGGGCAACGAGAGTTGCCGAATGTTAACGTACGTGACAGCCATGTTTCATCAAAGACCAAGTACAAATGATAAGCATCACGCTGAGTGAGCGACCCAACTCAACACTTGCGGGAGACTATATGCACACCCACAGTGATCGTATTGCAGTGCTACAACATTTTGGGCTTTCCGTGTGTGCAGTGAACAATTCATTTTCCAGTGGGTTTTTTACCATCATATTGTACACGGGTCACGGGTATGTGGAATATGAATGACCGACTCACTGTCGCATACTGAATGTGGTCATTGTTGTACCTCACGAATAAAACTGACATTCACCATGGCAGAAGCTTCTGGGGGGACAGGTACCGGTTGGAGCTCATTCTAAATTCCGTTGGGAAGTTTCTTAACGGGGCCGTACACTCAATCATTACAAAAATGCCCACGTAAGAGCAATTATGGCCACGCACTACAGTCCGGACTTTGGTACCCCAAAATCAATATGACCTTCAGCAAAAAGCAGTTTAGCTTCAAATCAGGCCCCAACAAAATATTGTTTGGTTGCCCTCCACACATCTGGAAAATTGTTCTATTATATATTATTTTGAGGCTGGACTTCCTCGAATTATAGGAAAATGTTGGCAGACATCGAACCGTAGGGGCCTGTGTAATACAAAAAGATCTAGATCACAACTAGTCTGGTGAATAACGGGAAAAACAAGGTAAACAATAATATTTCATGTGAAATAATACTCGAAAGCGACTGAGGCGGCGCTGGAATTTGGAGAGTGCAGGGGGAGGTCAACCAGAAATATTATTTGAAGCCTTCTACAAATTGAATTACTCTGACAATTTGAATGGTTCCGAATTCCTCGAGGCGAAAATAATGTCACCTACAGCGAAAAATCTCCGTTCACCACAGACATATATGTTTTCCGTCATGTAATGCTATAGCGACGATTACTATAGTGTTATATATAAATGTTGGGAAGAGTCAATTGATATACTGCAATAGACGTCTTGACGCATTGCTCCTGCCGAATTTGGCATGCTCAGTAGCGCTTCACCAAAATGAGAGAAGCTGAAGTTACAACTACAAGGAACAATTTCTTAGAACAATTTAAAAATGTTGCATGTCAAAGTTCTCTGAAGAAATACACACTTACCGGTACATTGTTCTATTCCATAAAAATCGCCCAGCTCCGTTTGATTACAGGCAAAACAGCCGTATAAAATATTACGTGGTTTTATTTCTCATTTCACATTCAAATTTGTCAACTGACATTTTCTTTTGATGCAGAAGCTTCTTTTACACGTACTAAATAAACAGCGTAAAATGCAAATCTCAAACGTCTTGCTCTGTAAATGCATATTATGACTGTGGTAGAAGTATTTACTTCCCGTGTCGGAACTATAAAACACATCATAATATGCAAATCCGCACTAATCTCGCTAGCGCGCAGAAATTATTGGCCAAGTCGTGATGTGAATAGCCATTTTCGTGCCGCACCCGGGAGGTTTGTGTTCAAGACGTCAATCACAATCGCTGCAGGAGGATACGCTCTTTCGCTGACACAAATATCATAAACAAGGCATATTATGCAAATTACTAATGAAGGTACTCGTCGTTCATTGATTATATGGCGGAAATGTAGCCTACCTTTCATGCCTAGTGCATGAAATAATATAGTAATTTGGTGGCCATGTGTACTTCAGTGCGTGAGCAAAGAATGAATGTACCCATTTGGGTGATATACGTGTTTATCGAAACATTCGAAGACATTGTGTTACGGTGGTATCAACATTTTCATCATGCACCATTTTTATATGCAGTACAGCAATCAGGTATTTTGCTCATAGCATGAAACGGTGTCCTAAAAGTTCGTACTTACAGTGTAACTCACAATGTAAATCAAAAATCGCGTATAACATCAATATATACACCAACTATGTATCACACTTCAACACAAACCTCATCGTCTGAATAAATTAAAACTCCTAAAAATCACCAAAATGCAGTGAACTGGATCTGTATAACCAGACAATATGAAAACGAGGCGTGCGTACATGACCGATGCATTAATTGAATGAAATTGAAATTATTATCAGGCCTATGTTGATAGTCCGGATTGCATGCATGACAAAAATTGCACATCCACATTGCAACTGTTGATGGCTGCTTATTATAATTGTGTTTTTGCATTCGTATAACTTAAAAGTACCAGTTCTTCGTTGAAAAGGTGAAACTAGTGGTGGTTAATTTCAACTCGTGGCCTCCTTGATAGCCTACCGGTATCCAGCATCGCTATCAAATTAAATGTTATAATTTGATTTTAGATTTCGTTTGCCAATATATGAAATAATAACACAGTTATGCATGCCTCATTATACGCGTAGACTGATTACAAATACGCACAAACGATTTTAGCATGAGTACCGCTACAAATAACTGTTAGCAGAATAATGTCACTCCGTATGAAAGTAGAAAATAGTAACTGTTCTAATCACGACCTACTTATGGTTTTGGTATCGTGTTATCTCCTTTTGGGCTAACTTGCAGAATACCCCGCTCCACTTCGTAGCCGGCTACGATCTCAAAATGTACTGAATGAGTCAATTTAATAGAGAAGACACACGTTCTGGTAGGTTAGGCAAAGTCCAAGGCAATCCCTCTCTCGTTGCTACGAATTGCACGCGCACGGCGTATTGTCACATTTAGTTTTTACAGCAGATGGGTGCTGGAAGGTTGAGAAGTTAAAGTCCAGAACAACTCTTCCCTTCTTACTACGTTTGCTACGGAGTTGGCGACCAGGCATTTCAAGTGTATAACACATTCACATTTGCGACGCAAAGACTTGCAAGGTTTGCTTCAATAGTTTGTAAAACACTCTTGGCCACACAGAAATGTGCGCCGACCGTGGATTGGAAGGTGTGCCTCCAGCTGCCGACAGTGGCCCTCGATCTTGTTGGTGTGAGTCGCTGCCTCGTTGGCGAACTCGACCGAATGGCTAACGGGTTCATGTGTGTAGCCGTGTTTGCTCAGATGAGGTGACCCTCATAAAATTTTCGTTCACGATTTTCGACTCGTCGATTTTAACTCTTTTGCTGATCCCACCAATCTGATTACCCTCGGCGTTCATAATTATTACCTCGCAGGTCTCCCGACAGAACATCTCCTGATCAACACTGGTGTGCTCCCTCATTTCCAGCTGCTTCCCTATTATTGTCTTCTCTCGAACCAACTGTTAGAGCGGATTGATTTCTCACATCGATGTTCCTTTTTGTTCACTTGATTGGCGACGACACTCCCATGTAAGGTCATCCAGTCTGTCCGAAGTTCTCACGACCGTTCTTTCATCTCTTCGGCAATTTATTCCATAGCCTGACTCCATAGTAGAGTCATGTCTCTGTTCCACATAACTTCTCCCACTGATCGGTCATAAGACATTGAGTTGACACAGTCACCAGTTTTCCTATTGTAAGTCGGTGTGTCAAATCCACCTGCGAACCTGCACCACGCAGTGAGTTTACGGAACATCCTTCTTGAATTATCTTGTCGCACTTTCGAACAAGCTTTTCCCTTCTTGTGTTTAGTACCAACAAAATGTATATCAGTCTATCCGTGACTATTTCATGGTTTGTAAAACAGCCGGTCCAGCAGTGACAGTAAGCGTATACGTGATGAAAATTATTAACGGCTAGGCTAATTGCCTTTCACTGAGTCCTTTGCTTATAAATATGGTTCCCCCTATCATCAGCGAATACTACCCTGGGTGTAACCCAAATGTAGTTCTTCAGTTAGTGTCTATTCACGAGGCGGCTAACTTCCACCTGTGTTGAACCAAACAGGAAACAGTTATCATGCAACGTGGGATGAACTTGCAATCAAACAACAATTGTTCGCAGCCTGTAAATGCTTGCTTCGAAACAGGGTATTGAACCCGTATCAACCAATCACGCAACGTCAGATAAACTTTCAAGCAATCCACAATTGTTCGCAGCAGATCTGCTTCATATAAGGAGATAATTCATATTAGTGATCAATCAACTCCAACGTAGACAATTGAGCAAAGCAGGAACTTGGAAGTTGTTCAATCCGTGAACAATAGCAGGGCGTATGACTGCCACTAGCCCTTCTAAGCCATACACAATGCCTACTTGATAGCATCCACGGGCCTGAACCGATTCACAGTCAAAGAAATGTGCCGACAAGAGGAACATGGCAATCAATGAACAGTGACATCCAGGTGAATTGACCCTCTCTCGGGCGTCACATGAGTAGTAATAGCCGATTTGTCACTCAAGTCTGGTTGGGACTGTGAGATATTATTTTATTCTCCTCTAGTTACCTGTTAATCTCGACACTTGTATTGGTCGCACTGTCATAACGCTTCTTCTCAGGATATCGACCACTACACAGTCCCACATTGTAAACCATCAAGTCGAACATGTCCAAGTTAACGAAAATTTTCTAGGCAGCATCCCGGAACGTAGGCCAAACCGCCCTTGAGGCTGATCACGACGCCACTGGATTACGCATGGATTTTGTCGGAGGATACGGCCACCTTTCTTCGGCATAAGGCCATGGCATTGATGTGTGCTGTCCGCGCTGCTTACCTCGACAATCTTTGTCTTAAGTATGTTAGCGAATCTCACGACGGCATATAGCTTTGACACGGTTCCGAACCTATACACCATCTTCATCGGACAACCAAAGACGGGAAAATCGCAGGCAATCAGATTGGCAGCCTCCAGCCCGTTTAACCAGCTTATCGAGAACAAAAAATCCAAATCATTTTTTATTCAGAAAGCATCAACCACTAGAATGTTCACGAAGCTAGCTGACGACATGCAGGGGTTTCTTCTTCCCCCAGAGGTACATGATGTCCTTTACAAGCTACCGAAGATCGACGGTGACCCTACTGGGGATGCCTCGTTGTTGTGTGAATTTTTTCGGGTGCGGAAGCATCGTTGACTCTTGCAACATCATCGGAGAGAAAGATTCCCAATGATTCGCCATTCTCCATTCTCAGGTCCAGCTACTCGCCAAACTCATTGTCACATTGAACCGAGGCCAAGGGCTACTGGATCGATCTCTTCTTTTTAACCCAGAGTGTTACCGGCAAACTCCGGATGAACGAGAAGAACCCAACGCCTTCATCGCCGATAAGCCACTGAAGTGTTTCGATAACTCCATTGCTGATGTATACGCCCTTCATCTGACTCCGAGGAAAGGAGAAGATTTTTTTCACGAGAACTCAACGAAGCAATCCGAAACGGATCAGTCCCGCCCAAGTTCAAACGAATCGACATCCTCCAGCGTCTGGCTCCAGGACTGCATGTTATCGAGCACGTAACGACTGAGCTGCTGTGGGGAGAGCAGCTGACTCTACCAGCTACCCACATTGCCTGATCCGTTGTATCCGAGGCGTTTGTCTTCATAAACCACTGTGACATGCAGGAGGAATTTATCCTTGAGGTGAGTAATTCCTCCTATATACTTTTCTGGTTCACATCGCAAATTCTCTGGATACGTTACCTTGCCAAGATCCGTAAATACGGAGGGGGGGGGGGGTGAACCCACGTGACGTGTAGTACCCGAATCGGAAACGAGAGATGAAAGAGAACGAAAGCTAACACCCCGTATAAATTTGTGTATTCACGTCCATGTAACCTTGCCATTGAGCAACATGTTATATCGTCAGGTACCAACTGGCCCAAGAGTCACGCCGTCCTGGCCGGCAATTTTGGAATTGTCCAATGACTCACTAAATACTTGGATAATTCCAGTACGTGTTCATAGCGCAGAATTATGCATGATATTATTTGTACAATCTCTTCGAGAAAATTTTACGACCACCTGATCAATCGGTGAAGCAGTGATACAAACACTTCTATATAATCAACGCCCTCAACCCGGATCTGGTGTTTGAACAATGACATTCACTCCGAGTATGAACTAGGTCGGCCACATCCCCGCGACTCCAATGGAAGTAGGGCGGGTGGCGACATGATATGACAGTTCTATTCATTCCAACGATGCAAGAACTCGGGCGTTGGTTGGGAGGTAAAATGCGGGAATGTTTGATCATCCTGTGGAATTGTGATCTAGCTTGTTAGCTCAGTTGACGGATCGGTCATTCAAAACGCTGAACAGAAGCGACTGGGCTTTGAGCTTTGTAGAATTAGATTGTGTGTTAGCCATAACCTCGGAACTCATGCAGTCGTGGGCACTAGGTATGGGATATTCCTCCTGCCGCGACATTGACGCCAGATACGAGTTTTTTATGCCAGCAAATATGTGAAACGAGAGTTGGGGCAATGTTTGTTCTCGTGTCCTCTCAGTTATGTTAAGTTATGTACCATTTGAAGGTAATGGGACATGTGTCATTTGCCTTCGAACTGAAACGAATAAAAAGAAGATATTTCAAAGAAATATACACAAAATTGTGAGGTTGTAACATGTTGTCCCTCAGAGAAATTTCGATTTACTACTAAAGAATCCGACAGTCATTGTGGCATCACTGGTAGATGATGTGGAAGCCGCCAATTGGCTGAATTGACAGTGTTGCAAATTTGTATCCACCGAATTCGGGCTGCGATTCAGATTTCCTTTAAGCACTCACTATCTATAAGGTACAAGGGAACATGAAGTCGAGTTTGTATGGCACTCCGCTTTGGATGCCCAGCTCAATAAGTATGAACGCTGTGATGAGCGCACATCACTCCATGAGGTGAACGGTGAGTAATGTATGGCCCTGTTGTGAAATCATTTCCAGTCATTTTCACGCAGTCATAAATATAAAGATGTTACTATTACTCTGGGACCAGCGTCGACAGCTGCACACTTTTTCTCATACGCCATGTGGATACAACATCGAGGCAGAATAAGGTAGTAAGCCCCGAGTGTCACTTATTGCAACCCTACAATTGTCGATTTACTGATTACTGCAATTATATTATCACGACTGAATCTTTAAAAATGTGATATATCATAAGATTATCATAATTGCAGTAGTGGATGTATAGTATCGGACGACCGCGTTCTCGCCTGAAAACGAAAATGAGAGCTATATGGAGAACCTACGTTGGGATTGGACATTCCAGTCACATTGCCTGTTACTAACTATGTACAAACACTATGCTATGTTTTGAGATGTTGCATGTGAAGTATGAGGGAAGAATTGTGTGTCACAAATACGTGATCATGTTCCCAATAAATGAACTCAATTTACGGGACGTGGAACAACCAATCATCATATAACTGGCTCTTCGTCGTGGCATGCCATTTGTTCGTTGCCGCTCGACAGTGGACTGCTGGTCTATTCATATCTGGTAAGATAACTGAAGCATAATATACTGCAAAATATACACAATCCATCACCATATACACATTTTTTTTTTACATGTCACATTTCCCTAAATCCCCCGTTTCGTCGTTGCCAGGTGCGAAACGACGACTTGGAAATAAATTGGACTAATAAATCTCTTTTTCTTTCTCTCTTCATATCGTTAGTATTTTGGTCGTTGACAAGATTATTGCCATCTATATATCACATCTATATGGCGACTGGTTCCTTGTTTGATCCAGATCAGCAAAAGCTAGTCCAGCGTTTAGATTCTGGTGCCAAGCTGGATCTCGAGAGGCAGATTGCCTCTAATATTAAAGATAATCCTAGAGCCTTTACTATCTTATGTAAGGGGAAAACAAAGAGTCAAGAGCAGTATTGGTCCATTGTTAGATTCTGATTCGGGGAAAACCATCAGCGATAGTCAGGAGAGTGTATGGTTCTCAACAATTATTTTCCGTACTTTTTCACTCCGGAGAACTAGGACAATTTTGGTGACCTCGATGTTGGTGTGTCTCCAAATAGTATAGGTGATATGGTGTGTTCGCCTTATTCGATAAATGAGAACTTTGCAAGAAGGTGTTGTTCCGGATGATTGGAGAATAGGAAATGTTTCTCCTATTTTCAAATTCTCAAATTTCCCTTTTTCCCCCAAAATGACACCCGGTCTACACCAAAAACAATAGGTCTTGTACCCCCCATACTGAAGCTACATACTACACTTCAGCTTGATCGGACCAAACATTCTGGAATTATCGTGGTAACAAGGTTTTCAGAGTTTGACCTCTGGTTACCCCAGATGACCTTTGACCTGGCCACAAAAGGATAGGAATCATGTACTCATCATGGGAAACGCACATACCAAATATGATTATCATCCACCCAGGTGGGATCGAGTCATCGTGTTTACAAGGCAGGTGCCACACACATACATACACACACATGACTGCATGGATTCCTCTGATTTCATCGAGGAATCAAAATCATGTGGTATGGTTATCATCAGAGTGACATTGAGGAGACAGACCACACGCATATTTTAAATCTAATGGGCAATACCATGCGTACCAACATCAAATACTTGAGTTCCCAAGTTAGCTTAGTCAGGTATCAGAAGTATCTTCAAATAAGTTTGTACATTGAATGATTTCCCCACACACAGTTGATGGGACTTCCGCCAACGTGAAGATGTGTGTCAACATATTCTGTTATCACTGTTCAGTAACTCTCTCATTTTATATCCTCTGGATGAATAATTTTCAATTCAGAGATTTGACGAATATATACTGATGACATGGTGCGGTTTCACTTTTCTAGCAGTAACCTTACAGAGAAGATCATCATTATCGCCATGTAGTAGAGTAACCCTCATAGTGAGCGAAATCTCCTTAGATTATCATCAATTTCCGTGAGTGCGGGTGCTAATGGAGATTGCATTGACATTCCCGGAAAGGCAAATTACTATTCATGTTGTTGACACACCATTTGAAGGGGAACTAGGACGAATGACTGTAAATTGGCTGTTTCGCATTCCTGAACAAGAATTTTCCTTGTTGGATAACGTTAGCCCTAGACCCTAATGTAATCTCCGACCCTGACGAAAAGCACAATCAGTTCCATACAATACGAACAAAACAGTCAACTGCTGAAAATATACAAGAAGTAGTGAAATAGAAGACTACAATACGATCATATAGTAATTCAACATGCCATGCTACCCAACAACTTAGACACGGCAGCTCATTACTTTGTACTTTAATAAAGGCCAGTGCGGAACATGACTTGAACGATTATGATTCCTTCTGATTAGTGCATTGAAAATCCTACTCGCAAACTTACTTCCAGTCGGTAAGACAGTGGAATGGAGGCAGACCTATCATTATGCAATGTCTTTATGACATCACAGAGGGGAGGGAAAGACCTGGCCAATACAATGTCAATGCAAAATTATTTCTTCCTAACCGGATGAAAATTCTCAACATTTTCTGGAATATATAAATGCAAGCATTCATTGACTTGGGAGAGAAGACATTTTCGCGTTTTTCACGCATTGTTTATCTGGATCTCCTTGTGACGTCATTAGACGAATAACACAGTGAATAACACAGAAACGAGATGAGTTCCAAAGCAATCTGCTGCTATCTAGGAAATGTGAGTCTACACTCTCATTTGCCTTTACGGGCAATCTAGAAAATGTGAGTCTACACTTTCATTTGCCTTTACGGGAACTATTGACCGGCTACACCGACCTCGCACGAATAGTTCCGGTGAACCCTTTTCTTTCGGCTAGAATACTCGACTGGAATGAACGGGCAAACTTGATTGGATCAGCTGAAATCAGATAATGTGTTTTAACGACTTGCAATTTCGAGTTGTCGACAGTGTGGCTTGCATAAATTACTCTAATTAACACTCCTACTAGATCGGGGACATTGCTACTTCGGCCGCCAGACCACCATTGAAAGCTTTGAATAACTGCCATTTTTTCCAGTGGGAGACGTATGTTGGTAACTTTGTGCATGTCAAATTACCTCGTCAACCAACTGGAGAAGGCTGTAACCTAATTCGAAGTTCGAAGTTCCGTAAACTCACCTTATTGCTAAATCAGACGCATACTTCGTCTTGGTGTCGTGATCTCACATGTCTCAGGTGGCGAATCATTTGTGACAGGTTACCTGTGATGCAATCAAAATTGTAAGTGCATCGCATCCCAGGCAGTAAGTCCTGGTTCACTACACTGGCTGATTAAAACTTGTCGCCTGTGTTTCTTCAAACTGGTCTTATGAATTTGGTCAGAAAAGGAAAACATTGAAGGCATCGTGCGTAACTGAGGATCAAATTAATTGACGCCACGCGTCCCCAATTGGAGCGGAGGAAAAAGGCCTACTCATAATTCTAGCCTATTTCACAAGTGTATCCCGTTGTTGTCTCCCATTTCCCCTTGAATCCGCCACTACACGACGGAACGCGAAAATAATCTCAACTATTTCGAGCATTGCTGTTGATGATGAACTTACACTGATTCTGCACACCGCCTCATCGTTACCCTTCGGCGATAGCCGTGTGCAGAATTTGAGTGCGCGCCATGAGCGGGAGCAATACATAGGGCGTATAGGATACTAATCTTCACGATAGACGGAAGGTGTTGTTTTGCAGGTGAGGCATGTGCCGCGCTAGTGCAACGACAGCAATTGAATCAACATACTGCATTGGACTGCGTTGAATTCCCTGACCATTATCGCTGTAATCATGGCAAAATATACATCGTTCTCAGAATATGTTGCCTTTTCTCTTGCTTTACCATTGCTCTCAATTACCTATTGAGAATGTGCGTGGCGTCCAGTGTGGTCCAATCTTCAAAATATAATGTCTCAGTGAGTGATGGAGAAGGTCACAGCGGGTTTGGAGGATAACTACCAGGCGACATGCCACAACTATCAGCGCGCTTCATTTTGTTTTTTATTCAAGTACACGCGTTTGGGAATGTCAATCCAGTTTCGTATAGAATTCCTTCGCAAGTTTTTTGCGCTCTTTGGACAGATGGAAAATCGCTATCCACTCAGTAAGATAGCGGTGTGAATCAGTTGTATTCCAGCTGATGAGCGGCAGAAGATGACGAGAAAGGTGAGATAAAAACAGTTATTCACTGGATCGAATATATCTGACACAAAAACACGTGATTGCTATGCAGTGTCACTAACGGTAAAATAGGGAATACTTTCCCTCTAGTTGTCTCAGTGTTTTGAAATCGTTAAAGAACAGACAGGTTGCTGTGAAATAAGTGTCTGGGCAATTAGGGTAATATATGCATTGTTGTGTCTGTGTCAGCGTTTCCATATTTTACATGCTTCGGAAAAAGTCCAAGTTACTCGTGTGGTACTAAATTTAGGTTTATAGACCATTAACTGGACATTAACAGTGATGCCACATCATTGAACACTTTTCTCACGAAATATTCTCTTCCGATGAGCCTAGTCGTATTGTGTTCTTCTCTTAGTTATACACTGTTGGGAACTTGGGAAAAGTGGTATGGCATATGAGCCTGTTATTGATATGATGAACATGTTGATCTCAATACTATGGAGGCTATTTCCATCGTCAAATTCTATGACGATACATCGTGTTAAGTGTGATAATGACAGTGCACGTGGTATATTCTCATGTCGGACTTCCACCCCTGACAAACTGTGATGAAGTACTATGTGCATGTGACCTGCATATACCATCCAAATTTCCTCTGAATGGATATGTAGTCTGGAACTCCTTCAAGCAAATACCACAATTCAGTGAGATATAAATTTGCTCTTGTCAGCACCCATATTCACCATAGATTGGGACAGCCAATGATTCCATCTCCAAAGGTGCACGCTGGGTCGAATCAATTCAAACGTAACAGTGTTCAACGTTTCTTCAGTATACTCAAATCATTTGAAGATGCAGACTGGATCGTACATTTTTCGAACAGAGATCACATTGCAACCATGTTCACCTTCACTGTTTCGCTGCATATACACAGTGGGTCATTACTGGCAGTCTTATTGCTTACAGAAGATGTTTAGTGCCTGGAGGAACACGTGTCAACTGAGGAACTTACAACGCGGATAAAACGCTCCTATTAAAACGAAGTGCTCGCAATTTAAGTTATCTTAACAAAGTATGAGGTTCAGCAACAACGTTACTTGTTAATTGTTCTGACGTTCCTATCACACTAGGTTACGTTGTCATGAGCAAAATGTGTCAATACTTATACGAATGAACCAGAGCACAAAATGTCGATCATTTTCGAACAAGTAATCCGCGAAAAAACTTATGATGGACTCATATATAGTAGAATGCACTCGATGAACTGATGCGAGAATGGGTACACACGATCCTTGCGAGTCCAGTATATTATATGGCAAGTCAGTTTGCAGAGTAGAATACCCCAAATTCCCTCATTTGACCAAGCGAGTCGTTGAGGTTGTCTCAGCAAAAAGGTTACTCTTTTTTCGAGGTGGTAGAACCAAGATGAACGATATTCTAACCGGGGAGCTTCGAGTGCTTCAATGTGATGTTTCTTCAGCTTGAGATATAACCATATTCCATTAACAATAACTGCAATTATGGCTAAATCAGCTGGGAAATACGACGACTATGTATTCCCCACCCCAGCACTGCCCGTATTGCTATTGAAGATGCTCATACATTACAGATCGTACAGTAAACTCCAATGTCAAATGTAATGCTATAATAGTATGTACCAGTGCCTTATTAACATGGCATTGTTTTAAACTGAACGCCACTTTTATATTACAAATATACACATTAATTATATCCGTATGCTTCTATTCGAAAGCCAATGTGAATACAGGACATATATGATGGCAGCTCGATGTTGAAATTATAATGATGGATGTCTCCCTTGGTAAATCATATTTCTGCGAGGCTAATAAACTCCTATTGAGACAAGTGTCACAGGCATGAACTCAATACTGACCTGTGTAGGTATGTCATCTAGTGCTATCAGCAGAAGGTGTTGATACAATATCCCTTGTACAAACTCGTATTGAATTTAATTCAATTGATCGAATATGACCATAACAATAACAGACTCAACTAGGTCAGGTTGTGACATTCGAAACCCTACGTCTCAGGAAATATTATAGTCCAAAATAACCTAACTTGACACGTGGAATGCCTGCTTGGGGTCACGTTGAACATGATAAGTAGATGTCAAAATTGTGTAGAAAGACTGAAATATGTAGTGATATAAGCATCCGTGTGGTGCAGTCTCTGGTCATATCATGGGCGAAAGACGGGCACGTGAACTAACAGTTGACATGGCCAGCCACAGGAAAGAGCTGAGAGAGAGTAGTGAGAGACAGCTTGTTGTTATTAGACTTGAAGAGCTGATGATCATAGGTGATGCATACTGATGGCATGGCATTCTAACAGCAATATACCTTGAAGAGTGAGAAACAGAGCGAGATGCAGGAGTGAGAGCAGTGCGGCCGGGCATGCTGCCTAATATTATAGTATTACGAGGATGGGCGCCGGGAGGCCCAATGGCTCTCACGTCTGAAGAGCATTGCCAAAAAATCAACGATAGAACAGATTGTAGGCAAGAGTAAGAAAGTCATTCCTTAAAGAAACATGGGAACAATACTCGAGCTGAGGACGAATATGTGCTTCATAGAGTTGCAACAGGTGTTTCGGTTCAAAGTAGTTCAGAGAGCGTAAAAGAACACCAGTGTCGAAGGGGGAACGATCACATTATAAACTGAGGTTAGGAGTCAAACTTTCCCTCGAGAAGCAATGATATGGACAGTGGTGTCACGCATCCGAGCGTACCGTCTTCTTAGAGGTGAAAGTGACCTAGTTACGGTGTTGGTTTAGAAGGTCGATGGTGAAACGGCGCTTGGCGAGGCTGCTGGGATGATGATCAAATTGGGTTGATAGACTGGTGTCATTGGAGGAAGGCGAAGAAGACTGGGCAGTATATGGCATCGAGAAGGTCATTAATGAACAGAATGAACAGGGCTGGAGTGATGACAGATCCATGAACAGATGATGTAAATCCATCGAAACGAACAGCCACTGATCAAGTCCAAACAAAGTCAGAAATCTAGCAGACCAGATATGAGTAGCATACGGAGTAGGAGGTATTTATGGGAGTGACTCTTACCAGTATTCACTGCGTACGGGAAACGATCCACTGCGACGAATCTGGAAGAATTATACGCCGCTAATTAGGTAAAATCGAGGCGAGAATCATGAAGTGCCAGTGTATTTCTACAGTTCACATTCCTTTGTAGATTGTTCATAGCTGAAGTACGTAACTACACCAAGTTCGTGGATTCTCAGAAAGTCTTCCTTTGTCGGGTTCGTTCCGATGACACGTATCGGTGTTCTAAAGGTAGTGTAGTGTAATAAGGATAGTTCAGCCTGACTGTTTGCTTGTGACAGCACCAAACCAACATATCTCGTTTGAGATGTTTTCTTTCCCCGTTGTGAGCGTACCCTTGGGCAATAAATATACGCTCATACCTCTCAAATGTACGTACTAGCAATACTAACTAGCGTACATGTAATTAACTGGAAATTACATATAATGAATATCAGTGACTAATCAGAAAGGCCATAAAGGTGTTGATTGTTATGTTTGGAATGCATGATTATTAAACGGCTCGGGTGAGATCCGTGAACACGATATACTTTTTCATGGAGAGGCATTATCCTGTTAACAGTTGATCATGCTGAACTCGTATGTGAGTATTTGTTGACACGTGTATAATGAGTCACACATAACTGTGTCATTATTTTATATATCGGCGGCACGGCGGGACAGGCACATCCAGGTGGTATACAGTTGCTGCGTTATCGAAGACATAGTGCTCTTTGGCTCGATCGAGGTACTGCGCTGTCTATAAAGTAACCTTACCAACGGGCTGTCGGCCTAATGAGCACGTATTTGGCAGCACAAACGAATCTTAAATCAGATAGGAACATTCATTTGATTACGATGCTGGATGCCAGTAGGCCTAGGAAATCAGAAATGTCACTATTTGAATTCAACACCACGAGTTTCACTTTCAGCTATGTGAGAATCCACTATGATGTGTTGAAAGTGAGATGAAAAACTTAGTGACGGGACGTCTCAGTCATACGTTTGCAGATACACGATTATAAGGAGCAGCCATTGGGAGTTGCAATGTAATGCTGCAAATTTGTCATGCAATGAGGACCATCAACTTAAGCATTACAAAAATGTAATTCCATCAAATTAGCGCATTAGTCATGTACGCACGCCTCATTTTCACATTGCCTGGTTTTGAAGATCCAGTTTAATGTATTTTGGTGACTCTCATGGAGTTTTACTTGGAATATATATATTCACTCAGCCGGGGAAGATAAGATAAAATGCGTCACATGTGGTACATAATTGGTGTTTACATAAGTGCACTGTTATTCGAAGCAACGTATTTTGCATCGTTCATGTCTAGAAACCCAAATTATTCCATTTGTGAATGAATA
>JAODTT010077719.1:0-14940 GCA_025400115.1 Pentamera pediparva
GGTTCTAGTTATGAATGAGTACGAGTCTTACAACGTCTGAAATGAAGAGAAACAGTACGGTCCCTTGATGCCTTTCATTCGGTCCTGCTAAGGCGCCATGAATTATTACAATGCTTGGGACTCGTTTACACGGTCAGATTAATCTGATCAGACACCGATCGAGTTTGATCATAAACACTCCAATCATACGATACTCGCCAAACTCGACGACATTAACCATCGAAGTATTATATTGGTATGATGGCTATAGTCATCCGAGGGTCCCGTTAATCCCCGCCGCAGTACTAATCATTAGTCCCTCTTTTCATGTGGACTCTTCCTCACTTGTCACCTGTTCTACGTGTCCCATAGGCGAAACAAGAGTGCCAATGGCACAGTAGCTCACTTGGTACATGTGAATATAATTCGTTGAGGAGTGACTGACTGAGCTAACATTGATTCGATGTCATGATGGCATTTTGGACCGATGATTTCAAATGACTACATTCTGTTAGACCATCATTATGACTGAACATCAGTACTGTGCACTTCAATTTGTGGGGGAGCAGCATTTTGCATGATTCCACATAATGGGCCCAAGGGCCCACACCGGGCCTCGAGCCCAAAATGCCTGAACACCCCGAAGGTGATCATTATGACCAAACATCAGTACTATTTACTAAAATTTGTGGGAGGAGAGGCATTTTGCGTGATTCCACATAATAGGTCCCGGGGCCCAGACCGGGCCTCGAGCCCAAAATTCCTGGAATATTCGAAGTTACGGCTGTTAGACCATCATTATGACCGAACATCGGTACTGTGAACTGAAATTTGTGGGAGGAGAAGCATATTGCATGATTCCCCATAATGGGCCCCCGGGCCCACACTGGGCCATAAGCCCCAAATTCCTGAACACCCCGAAATTACAGCTGTTGACCATCATTATGACCGAGCTTCGGTACTGTGCACTAAAATTTGAGGGAGGAGAAGCATTTTGCATGATTCCACATAATTGGCCCCAGGGCCCACACCGGGCCTCGGGCCCAACATTCCAGAGCATCGCAAAGGTACGGCTGTTAGACTATCACTATGACCGAACATCAGTACTGTGCACTAACATTTGTGGGAGGAGGAACACCCCAGATGGCCCATGACTTGGTCATCATTGTCACCAAGTTTTATAGTTGTCCATCGAAGGCTGTAGGAGGAGTAGCAATTTGAAGTCAATTGTGGACATATATATAGATATATAGATACCCCTGCATGATCACAATAGCTCACCTAGCCACATGGCTAGGGTGAGCTAAAAATCGTTCACACATTCATTTTTTACTCCTTGCCGGAAGCAAAAGGTGCGGGCGTGCGTGTGTATGTATGTGTGTGTGTGTGTGTCGCGCCTTGTAAACACGATAACTCGTGAATGGTCATATGGAGTACATGGTCCCTATTGTTTTTGGGCCTGTTACATGGTCAACAGAGGTCAAAGTCTAAAAACCTTGTGAACACGATAACTAGAGAACGGAAATGTACAAAGACTTCATACTTGGTATGTAGGATAGCCATATGGAGTTCATGGTCCATATTATTTTCGGGTCCAGTCCAAGGTCATTTGGGGTCAAAAGGGGTCAAAGTCAGAAATCCTCGTAAACACGATAACGAATGAACGAAAAGGTGCAGAGACTTCATACTTAGTATTTGAGTTGAACACATGATGTACCGTACATGATCCCTATAGTTTCGGGGTGTGGTCGGACGTCATCTGGGGTCAACAGAGGTCAGTCTGAAAATCTTGAGAACAATATCTAGTTAGCTAGGAGGTGCAGAGACTTCATGCTTGGTATGCAGGTTGGCCATAGAGTACATGATCCTATAGTTTGAGGTTTTGGTCCAAGATAATTCGGGGTCAAAGTAATTTTTTTTTTGTAAACATGATAATTAGTGAACGAAAAGGTGCGGAAAGTCGGAAACTTCATACCTAGCATGTGGGTTGACCCTATGGTCACATGATGTACATGAGCACTATTGTTTTGTGGTCCCTAAAAGGTGCAGAGACGTCATGCTTGATTTTTAGGTTGGCCATATGGGAGCACATGATTCCTAGATCGTGTGATAGTCGGATCCAAGGTGATTGTTATTATGTTTGAAGTTTTTGTGGCAATACGGTAAGGAATCGCTACGCATCGTTGCGTTCTTGTTTGTGAAAGAAGCCAATTATTTTATTCGAACAGTACACACCCTGCGTTTTCAATAAGCCAGTTATTGTGGGAAATTGAGGTAAAACTGTATAACAACAACAACAGTTCACGGTAACCGATGCGCATGCTCACATCAGCAAAAACTAATCAGACGTTCGGGATAAGACGAAATTTCAACCTTTGACTTATCGTTACGGGGTATTTTCAAACTGCCATATCTCGTTGGAAATTATGTAATTCCATCCAATCTTCGACTATGTTATTGTCCTCAAGTGTGGAGGAAATGCTAGTGAAGTTTTTGGGTGAAAGAATTCATCGTTTTCTCCAAGGGAGTTCCGAAAGATTGCCCTACCTCCGAACATACGGCATGGAATGCAACCGTGAACAGGCTTATCGACCAATGAAATGGGCAGGTGGACCTCAATCTTCCCAGGTTACGGTTATACAGTAGATGTCACGTAATCTGAGCGGGTTTGCCCGTTGCCGTTGTCGTACCTCGATAACTAGGGTAAGGTGATTCTGGAGGTAACGGAGTTGGTGTTATCGGACGGGACACACCCGAGAGGGCTCCGACTCGACTGCCTCCCTGGCTGTTGCCAGTCCGCTCTCTCTCTGGGCTCCCGACATGACTGTTTGGTATTCACCCGGGCCTTCAAAACGCCGTAAGGGTGGGATTTCATATATGTGAGGATGCAGAATGCTGCATGATTCCGTAGATGTGAAATTTACTGCATTCGATCGTCAGGAATTGAGATTCATGAGGACAAGACGGATGTTGCATGTAGAACTCTTCCCGCATCATCAGACAATGTTTTTCTTTCGAAGGGGAATTGCGATTTTCCACATTCATTCCGCATCCTGCATCCGCATACAAGGATTCCGAGCCCGAGTCGATAACCGGAGGGCTAACGGGGCTGCCTTGATAGCTGGGCAACGCAACAGCGACGGAGTTTCCGAATTGCGCAGTGGACTGGCTGTGCAGCTCCTGTTACCAGGTGATGTGCGCTCAACCGACTCGCAAAAACGCTGGACCTTTAACTCTACTGGTCGCGGCGCATTTGCTTCTTTGTCATGCGACGGAGCTAATAGAAAGCCGGGTCTAGCCAGGCGACTCCGCTCTATGAGATCAACTGTATCCCTCACAGATATAACAGAATATGAGAGGATCAGTACTACCCACTGTACACCGTATATCTGTTAGTGATCCAGATCAGGACAATATGTCATCACATGTATGCTTTCTATAAACTCGCTATGACTGGGAGGTTCGTGTTCCAAAAGCTCATATGGCACATTTCGTTTATGCTTTCTTCTCTTCAAAATAGATTGAATTAGACAAGTTTTCTACGCCACAGTTTCCCCTACTGTTTTGTGGAAAGGCACAGCGGAGGTACATGTCAACTCTCTAATCTCGCAACACTTGCAGGGACTAGATTATAGAGAGGTGTATCTGTCCGCGGCGACACAAACTGTGGGGCTTCATTCGGCGAATCAATTGCTGACGCTATCTATGATTCCGTGATAATCCAGAGAGCAGGCATACTGTAGAGTATTTTACTTCGTTGATTGAGTATTTTGTCTACCAAGAGACATTGTCCATACTGATTTTGTGCTTCCTAAGTTCGGTTAGTAGACGGCTCAGGATGGTATGAGTCATGCTGTCACTGGATATTGGTGTTTGTCGATAAATGCAAGGGAACGAAACTTAATTCGGGCTCTCCACTGTCATTTTTGTATAATTTAATAGTGCATGGGGCGCTCACAGCAGGGCATAATACTGCCCACTTTCCCCAGTACTTGGAACGGCAATACGTCCCCCGAGATCAGGTAATCAGGGATTTTCGGGCATAATACTGCGCACTTTCCCCAGTACTTGGAACGGTAATACGTCCCCCGAGATCAGGTAAGCAGGGCGTCTATGAATGCGACCAGGTGTTTCATGACTGAGCAATATCGAGTGTCGTCATACGTGAGTATGATTTGAGACAGGGAGAGGGTAATCCGAAGAAACTGTGAGCAAAATGAAATTGTCACCGTCTGCAGTCTTGAAAGGTAACTGAAGGTACGGCCCTGGTCACATCGCGACTTCGTGGACCTTTTATTAAGGACATTTGGATCAGGTACCTGTTGCAACATACAGTAGGCCTGGCGTGTACCTGGCTGTATCTGTGAATCATAATTTAGGGAATAATGAATAGATACGAGATACGCAAATCGATCACGTGATTTGCAATCAGCTGTTGTCAAGGGTGGATGAGCCTGTCACTGTGTCACACGTACGTACGCTATGATATGATGCTACTCTGCCGTGTTGGTGTGATGGTTGTCAGTGGGCGTGGCTTAACTAACAAAAACTATCAGTCTCCGGAGCTGTTAGTTTGTGGGATAATAACGTAATTATCTAACACTAACAAACGACTAAAACGTACTCATCGGTAAAAAGTTATGGAAGGACCATTCCGTGATCCAAGTTGAAGAAGGTATAGAACTATTATGGCATCGCGTTTCAATACATTCGAATTGCGACATACGCGCGTGTGTAACTTTGCGCCGCGCCCGTGCATGTTTGCGCGTTTTTTTCTCGCCTGGTGGTTGAAAGCGTGCGAAATTATCTGTGTGCGCAACGGACGCACTGTCGTGTGAGAATGAGCGCATGGAGACACGCAGTAGGACGCACACGCTGTGTAGCTACGTGCGGACTGAATGCGTGAGTTTCTGTGTTGTAGTAACGACGTTCCAAATGCGCGTATTATATCCTGGAACGAGTAGTCCAAATTCTGAGCAATCAAGATGTTATCGTGCGTTCAGTTCCAATCGGGATTCATTGCACGAGCTACATAGCACAGCACACAGCTACGCGCGCAGTCCAAATCAAGTGCACGAGCGCCTATACTCACACGACAGCTCGTTCGTTGCGCGCACGGAGAAGAGTGCGCGCTCAGAACCACTGGCATGAGAAAACACGCGCAAACACGGACGCGACGCCCACTGAGTCCTCTGACTCAGTGATGTAATTATGAATGGGGATGAAGAATATATAGGCCTACTCAGGTCTTTGTTTACGAATTAAAATCGATTTGACGTCATAACAGGAGCGAAAATCTCTCGGCTGGCGCCTCGGGATTTGCTAACCTCCTATTATGACATCACCCGATTTTATTTCTGTAACAAAGGCCCTCGTATCATATCTATTCATTATTTCCTAAATAAATAGCAGTTATGCTGGAACCTTGTTGGTGGATGTTATTCGTATTTTAGAGAGGTATCTCGTAACACCTCGTAAACAACGACGATGCCGTTTGTACGACGCCACGGCGGAGAATTGTCCTGTGATATGTCTTTATCTTTCTCCAGTTTTGCATGACGTCTAACGGCGAGCAAATCGTTCCGATGCATGTAATTCGTTATCGATTATGGTATATCGTTACTAGAATAATGACAATAGTAGTCTGAATATACCGTAATCCCGAATTGCATCGGACGATTCTTCGTCGCGACGCCATGCAAACGGTACTGTCGATTCACACGTCACGATCGTGCCACGAACATTTCAAACCCCTTCTTATAGCCTCTAATACTAACTTACAAGCAGGAGCGTAGCCAGGCGGGCGATGGGGGCGGTCGCCCCCCCCCCCCAAATGAGAGAGAAAAATGAGAAAGAAGGGGAAGGGGAGAGAAAAAAGGGGAAGGGGAGAGGAAAAAAGAAGGGGAGAGAGGAAAACGGGAGAGAGAGAAATGGAGGGAACATGGTTATGTAAGAGACGGCGATTGGGCGTGTTCGATTTTTTGTGAGGTGGATAATGCTACTAAAAAATGTCCACAGGCAGATGGGGGACTCACCGCATGCCCCTATCCTGCATATAACGCAAAGCGCTCTTTCAAACAAGACAAATTGAAGATGTTGTAGGCATAACGCGACTCCGGTGAGAAGCTGGGAGGCCCGGGAGGATTTCAGATTTCCGAAAATTGAAATAATTACTTGAAAAATAGGAATTCCTAGAGATATGTTCAATTCGAATTCAGTTTCAAATGTGGCACCATTTTGCATCTAGCTCACTCTCCGTGAGACAAAATTTTCCAATTTCTATTAACTAATATATACACGATGCAAAAAGCAAACAACAGAAGAAATGAAAATTTCCCTCGAAATATCCCCAAATTTGGACAAATGAAATTTGGGAATTTCTATCAAAGATTGCACCATTTTGCGTCTAGGCCACCTCTCAAAAGCAGAAATTATCAAAAGGGGAGGGGGACACCCCTTTGACCCCTCCCCCGTTGTCCGCCCCTCCCTAAGATTCACTCTTGGCTACGCCCCTGCTTACAAGGATCAACATGATAGAGGCTAATATTAGAGAGGATTGACAAGATTTTTGGTCCCATCCCCATCTTAGGACGATGTATTGACCTTCAAAGTCTGATCTGTTAGGCTTGATTCCAAATCTCCAGTGAATAATAGGCGCAGAGTACGGGGCGAAGAAATTCACTACCGGTAATTTCTATTGAGCCCAGCACGATTCGATGATCTATCAAGGCGTATACCCTCCATTTTGAGAAGCCTCAAGTCTAAGTTAGTCAATGGTGCAGGTCATGTCGCTTCAATGGAGAAAGAAAGAATCACTGTCAAGTCGCTAGCAGTTTTCAACCCTAAATTTTAAGACGTGACACCGTAAATGGATAATTCTAATTTTAACAAACAATATTCAGCCAATATCTAATGATGAATCACGAGTAATGAACTTACATGTTACACAATTAATCGCGCGTAGGCCTACTAGCAGCTAGTAGGCTATCATACAAACGTAGGTAACATTAGCCTAGTAGTTAGCCCTACAATCAGTATCGTATCTTCCGGGGAGATCGCCATTGCGTAGAACTTGAAGTGGTGACGCAAGGCTCGTATCACCCTACTTGGCCTATATGTGTATACATATCACGTTCAACCACAACCAGGTAGCACTACACTGGAGACTTGGAGCAAGTCTATACTGCTACTGATAGCAATCCTATGCTAGCCTATACGGGCTATAGCCTATCATTGTCTCACATCACTGAAAGTAGTTGGATTACTAATACTACAGCGCCTATCGCTCACCTCTATAGAACTTAACAATTGCCGCCTTCTGGCCATCTGTTCTGTCTTTGACCGGTGTGTCAAATGTCCCTTGTACGAGTCTGACGATAGTTGTGTATTGTTCGTCTGTGTGTTCTCGTTTACCGTGAGCAGCACTTATCTGCAGCGTTGACGAGACAATACATGCTAACAGCAGTGCGCGAATGCAGGTCGTGGTGGACGCCATTTTCAATGTGTTGCCACTTCGCATCACAATCAGATGATGTGACTCTTCCCGAATTCTCAATATGACGTATTTACCTTCAATTGAAATTAAAATACGAATATAAAAGCAAAATATTTGAAGCTGTCATCATCCATGCTCTATTAAAGCATGGATGATGAATATTGCAACACGAAGACTCGTAGTCAGGTAGAACGTATCCAGGATTTCCTATCCCGGGGAGTGCGGGCATCTCATCGGATCGCAGGGGCGTCGATCTGTTTTGAGAAGTGGGGGGGGGCATAGCAAGGGAACACCATCTAAGCAGAGCGCCACTACAGGTTGGCGCGCAGCGTTCACAGGGAATTTTAGCTTCTGATACCCACTAGATCGTCGGAAATGGCACTTGCGAGGTCTGAATCCTACCATCTATAGTTGGGCGGATACAGTTAAAAAAAGACAAATTGCCACGGCACTGAGCGGCTGAAAATCCCACTAGTGTGCGAACATTCCTGCCACATTTCAGGTATTTCATCAAGGTTCGGGCAATGAGCAGACAATTTGGCATTTTTGGTTTCCGTCACTGATTCATTGCCTACTTTGGGACGGAGTGGCGGTGTACATTGAGGCCTTGAAGTGAGAAGGAATCATAAAAAAATGAAGACAAATCTGCCCGGATTCTATTGAAGTCAGGTGGCCAATCAATCACGATATTTCAACTGCAAATAGCTTCACATAAGACCTTGACTACTCAGCTCTCATCATTTTGCAGAATGCATATATACATACAAGGAAGAATACAGAAATGGAATGGTCTGCCCATGTGGATTCATACAAAGATTTCGAATAATTTTTTGATATTTTGCAAACTTTCTGGTTACCGGTACCTCGAGCCGATGATAAGGGGCCGGGCCGGGTTGGATTTCAATACCCTTCACAGGGGTGTGAACCTCTGTAGCAGCTTTTCCAGTGGACTCACCAGGATTTTTCAGATGGGGGAACTGTGGGAACAACCTTCTGTTACGGCGGCACCAGAATACCATCTAAGCGGAGCGCCATCATCGGTTGGCGCGAAGCGTACAATCGATTTTTCGGTTTTCATACCCCCTGGATAGCAGCAATTTTGGCTCCTAGAGAGTGCTTTCAGCTATAAGTATCTGGTTGTGATACATACTTTTCATGACACTGCAAATGTGATCAGCCATAAAAAGACCATATTGTTGTAACACATCAGATTATATGGGACGATGAAAGGATCATACTGAATCTACCTGGTATGTCCCCCTTGTTTATATAGCCTACCCCTTACCTAATTGTATTATCACATAACGTATATTCTTCCATTGCGGTAATTATTGTGACGACCTGAGCGACCTCTTTCCATCACAAACATTTTCCGTGCATTTTCCGGAATATTGCACTTGTATGTGCCGTTCTTGTCAGGATTTCTGACAATCCTTGTCTATACTCCTCCATGTAATTGAGTGCCCATCCACATTTTACACTTGTCATTACCCCCTGAATATACCAGGAGAAAGATGTTGCACAACACCAGTCATAACTTAATAAATTAACCAATGTACGTAGGCTACCTGCTTACGAGAGTATACTTGTAGGAGTGCGGAAGCAAAATGTAGCTGACTTTTCAACTCTCAACTCGGAAGAAGTTGTGTGATGCGCGCGTAGCGCGGGATTTTTTCACATAATCCGGATATTTCACAAACAATTTGGCCGACTCTATCCAATTATGTCACTCACTGTAGCACATTTTCAAGTATGCAGCCTGTCTATCTCCAATGGCTTTTTGCATATATATGATTCTCTTATATACCCGATCTGACGACGGTGGTGTTCGTTTCAGACAAATGCCATTACCACCAAAACTAATTATAGACTGTCATGAACATGAGAACAAACATGTGGTTCACGTTATGTTCATCTCGAGTATAACAGTTCGCCCGAAACTAATAACAACCATATGCCAATAATGTTTTGGCACATTATTGACTATCAAATCAAATTCATGACAATATTTGCTGCTAATTTTCAGAACAAATTGGATTCATATATTGGATTTGACCATCGTATTTCACGTCACTATACAGTACATTTTTCATCCTAAATATCATTGGGGCACAAGGTTTTTCCAGGGGCACGAGAACGCGAAATTTTTCACAAATTGGTTTGAAAGTGATCATGAGCCAGACAAATCCGCATCCCGACTCCGTACCAAATGCCTACGTCGCTTTGTATGAATACACCAGTTCAGTGAGTTCACTCGCATTGAAGGCAGTGGGCATGTGGTAGGCCTACTGTATAACTATGACCTACTGTACCAAAGAAAACCCGTGTAACAACGGTTTCGAGGGTATAACACGGAACCTGCAAGATTGTAGCGCATGATATTCCTTCCTCTTTGAGTGTTGGGGTAGTATTATTGCCTTGCTCTCTCAAATTTCCTTCTTTTCCCTTTCTTTTCTTCTCCCCTCTCCTCTTTCTCACCTGCGCGCTTCGCATTTTTTTGTCCCACGAAAAGTGGTTCATCATATCAGATCCCCCCCACTTTTCGTGATGGGGAAAAATGAGGGGGGGGGGGGCGTGTCCAGGATCGACGCCCATGTCGGATCGTATGAAGAAATTATGGTTTAAATACGGTACCCGGAAGTGACACTTCCAAGGCATGAAAACGTCCAAAAGAATGTAGGATGTAGGATGTAGGACTACACGTATTCCTGAAACCCAAGTATGTTCTCTCTTTCTTCCGAGTTCAAGGATTTGCCCTTGTCTCTCGAACTCGAGTGCAGGGCCACTGTTGGTTGGCGTGGAGCGCAGGAAATTCTGCCGAAAGATAACTCCTTGATATTTAGGTGAAGCTTCTATGTTCTCCCATAACGGAATTCTCTATAATTAGGCGAATAAGAGAGCGGATTAGCTCAGTCGGCAGAGGTCCCGATTTGAGATCGACAGGTTGTGGGTTCGACTTCCGTTGAGGAGCGGTCAACTCTATATCATGACTGGGGGGGGGGCAGTTGGAAACCTGAGCACAACCCGCGCATCAACTCGCTGCAACATACTCTCCTCGATTGTCTGAGTGGTGCCTAAATCCTCTGAGCAGAGTAATGTTTGCAACGCTTCGAGCCCCCTATGAAAAAATCCGTGACAAAAAGGGGGAAAGGAGAACGAAGGGGAGACAAGGGGAAGAAAAGAAAGAAAAAAAGGGGAGAGGAGAAAAGGGAAGAGAAGAGAAAAAAACACGTAGAAAGGCGTTGGAGACGGACGAACTGCACGCTCATGGAATAATTGGAGGTAGACAATTTTACACATTTCAGTGGAATTAGGCTACCAATGGCTATGGATTTCGAAAGAGTGTAGATTTTTTGTGGAAACTCCACGCGTATAACAATTTTTCCGGGTTGAGAAGCCAACTACATTTTCCCTTGGCACGACATTGCGAGTACTCTCGCATGCACCTGTATTGTGCATTCATTAATAGCCTATATACACAGTTCGGGATGTTGTGCAAATTTTTCCTCCAATCCTCTTGGCTGGTATAGTCTAGGAATACTGGAAAGTGAAGCGTGTATGGACATCCAATTACATGGAGAGGCCTAGGCAGGGATTGTCGGAAATCCTGGCAAGAATGGCACCTACAAGTGATTGAAGTTAAAGTTTTCCAGGAAATGCCGGGGGAATGTTTGTGATAAGAAGAGGTCGTGACAATTGCTACGTTGGGATATACGGTATATAATAATATCGATATGAAAGTGAGAGGTATACGTAAACAATGGAGTTACAACAGGCATAGTCATAATAATATTTTTTATCATGTTGCAATTTTTCAAAGAGTTATATGAACTTGTTTGGCTGATCACATGGGCAGTGTCATGAAACCCATGTATCACAACCTAATACATATAGCTGAAATTTTCTATTTTTTCCATATTTTCAGGATATTGTTCTTATTAGCCTTCGAGCGTTTGTATAGTGTTTGTGCAATTTCATGTGGGTGTTTCTCATTATCTATAGTTCTTACAGCTAATTACACTAGTTTGCTATAGTCTTTTTAGTAATTCAATATTTCACTCTTTTGTAGTATTAGTGTATTCACATTTTATAATTTCTATGTTTTTTGTTAAACGCCTCGAGGCCTCGGCATTAGGCGCTATATACACACTATAGGAGTCATCTGCTGCCATCTGTTTTTTTTAATAAACCGAAACTTTCTTTTCCCATATCTATGAAAGCAGGTTGCGATTTTAACAAATTGATTCCATTTTCACTAATCAGCTAATGGAGAATACGCAGATATACGCTCAATATTTTTAGTACTGTATCTCCTCGGATATTTGGTGAGTTCGTAAATCGAATTCGATAGATAGAATTTGGTTCTCCAGCGAAATCGGCATATTGTGTCAGTCATTCCCATGCTATTCCCGTTGAACTGGGGCATCAAACGTTTTTTTACTGTATACCACGCCAACATATGGTGGCGCTCCGATTGCGGCGCTTAGATGGTCAAACTGATGAAAAAATACTCTTTTTTGTTAGATAATATTCTTTCCAGTGTTGCGAATGTAATTTTAGGGGACTTCAGTGGAACACCACTGTTGCTGAATGGTGGTGGGAGGGGGGGGTGGAGGGGTTGTGAGTCATATGATATGTTGGTTCCAAGGACATGATATCCGTGATGGAACAGTCTCGGGCCTCTCAACTCCCCTGGAAGTCATGACCTTGCAGTTGTTGGTTCATGATTTCAATGCAAGGCCCATCGGGTCCGGTACATCGGGGATTCGTACAAGGCTAAACCCCAAACACGTATCAGGTGGATACTGTTTGATCCCTGGTTGCTAAACCAACTGTGGATTACGACATGTTTATACTATTTGATAACCTCGAGTGGCATTGGAGCAGAGGAAGGGTGAACACTCGGGGATGCTGTATATATATATCGAGCTGCTGCGACAGCCGTTAGATTCGGTTCGGAGCTCTGACGTTATCCTGGATAATTAGATGATTACTTACCGGTGAGGGTTCCATTCGCACGATCGAGGGTGTAATTTGACCGATACTAAACCGCATGTATTTACCTTCAGTCGTAAACTTTCTCAACCGTCATGTCCTAGTGTCACGCAGGCAAGGCACGATAATTCTCATGCGTAATACTACTGGGAACAGTTTCCGCTGTGGTAATCTGAAACATGATTTGGGCGAAGGATGCACGTGTGTCAGTGCATCGGGTTTCACTCCAAAGAAGATGTAGGCTGGTCGCTTCTTGGCTATCTGTGTTCTTTTCTGATATTGCGGGAGTTTCATCTTCCTTGCAGCCTCACGTAGACTATAAGGCACTTGACTTTGTGAGCAGGAAGGTTTTTTCTGAAGGGCAGTGTGCCATCAGCACATCTTGTGCATTTTATAACTTCTATGTAATCTGGAACTTTCGAGGGAGGAGGGGGGAGGTTGGGTGGTCAGGGATACACTCTAGCTCCTACATTTGTCAGCACTCGAATGAATTGAACGGAGATGTCAAGATTTCCGACTTGGACTTTGCTGATCATTTGCTGCATCATTATCCGCTGTCCTTGGAACGATTATTCAGAAGGCTGATCCAGTGCAAGGGGCTCCATGTGCGCCATTCGGAATGTTCAAATATACCCATTCGATGATCATCCAGATTTTACTATCGATTCCTGAGTTATTATAGTAGCATTCGCAGTATTAGGGTTACCGTTAACACATACAATCGTTAAATAAATGATTTTTCATGAAAATAGCCGACGTTGAAGATAATTAAATAATTACAACTGGGCTTGTTGATATCAGTGTTATTGAATTCGCCATTGAAACAATAGACACAATAGGCTGGCGTACAACCACCACACTAAGATATATTATAATTTCCGTACAAAACTGGCTACCATTTGGAATTTCAAGATGACCACACTTCGTCATGGTGAAGGGAATAATAAATTTGAATGTTAGATCGGCTACCAATTTTTTCATAGGCACCACATTTGAAGCGTAATGATCATTTCCGTACAAAAATAGCGCCCATCTTGGATCTCAAAATAGCCGCCGTTTCCAATAGTAACTAGACATTCGTAGGCGTTAAACCGCCCACATGTGTATCCCCGGGATAATTATTGGTATTAACTTTTCACGGATCGAAAAATTGCACAAACCATGTATTGTTGACCTCGGATGACCTTGAAATGACCCCGATGTTGTTCAGCACCAACTTGGGTCCATACCTACCAAGTTTTATTCAAATCCGATAGAGTTAGGAAAATCACATATATTATGCAAATTTGACATCCGATGACCTCAAAATGGCCGCCATGGTTTTCGGAACCAACAATAGTCCACACCCACCAAGTTTCGTGTAAATCGGATATTTGCACAAAAAACGTGCAAAATAGAGGGCAGCAGTCATGCAGCAACGTCGACTTCCGAACCCATCCAACATTTGACTGAAGCGGACACGTGTACCAAGTTCCGAACGAATCGGATAAAGCGTTAGAAAGTTATTGCGCTAACAATGACAGTTTCTGGACGCACAAAATTCGCAAAAAAGATGGCGTTCATATAGCAATTCCCACTTTCGAACCCATCCGAGATTTTACTAGGGCAGACATTTATTCCAAGTTTCGAATGAGTTGGACAAAGCGTTGGAGAGTTAGAGCGCTAACGCCTAAAGTTTCCGGCGGCGGCGGCGGCGACATCACCCCAAAAACCATAATATTCCCAGACGCTCAAACGCATCCCGGGGATATGATAAGAACATTACCACTAGGTTCGTTGATATTGGAGCCTATGGGTTAGATTGTTGGTACCTGAGCTATTTCGTTTGCTATTGAAACAATAGGCATTATAGCCCGTCCTACAACCACAACACACAGATAGATATGCTGATTTCCATAAGAATATGGCGCTCATCTTGGATTTCGGAATGACCACTCTATGCGATAGTATGGGAAACATTATTACTGCGTTCGTTGATATTGCGGCAGTAAGAGTGGCCACCGACATAATCTACATAGCCACTACATTCGAAAAGTTTAGTACAAAAATGGCGGTCATTTGGCCGTTCTCAATGGTGATAGAAACTTGGTTCGATGGTATCACATACGTTGTAGTGGGCACCAAAACTTGTTTTATCCTCACTATATGTAAAGATATATGAAACCACCGTTGTATGGATTCGATAGAATGGGCCCGAGGGGTTGATACATTATCGGTTTAATGTTACTACATTATCGGTTAAGTTGATACAGGGGTTGATACATTATCGGTTTAATGTTACTACATTATCGGTTAAGTTGATACATTACCGGTCGAGATGTTACTACATTATCGGTAAAAAGTTACTACATTATTGGTTGGACGGTGATACATTATCGGTTAACTGGTTAAAAAGTTACTACATTATTGGTTGGACGGTGATACATTATCGGTTAAAAAGTTACTACATTATTGGTTGGACGGTGATACAT
>JAODTT010078830.1:0-14931 GCA_025400115.1 Pentamera pediparva
TAACTCCCTCTGCTTGTATGTCCTTTGATTGAATTTTGAGGAAAACTGACCACTAAAATGCAGTTGGATATTAGAATTTATATGTTAAGCTACAAAGTGTATTAGTGCTTGTTACATTATATACATTCTCCAATATTTCTGTGGTGCCTGGTTCAATCTTCTAATGCCAAGTGCCAATAGAGCCCAGGTCCACCAGTACGTTTCAAATCTGTTCAGATGAAAGATGGATCACACTAGTGGGACCTGCATGTAACCGACCATCAGTGGTCTGTATTATGAGGTGATTCATGCATACTCTATTCTCTCTTTATTCAGGTGCCATCTATTCTGTTTGCTCCCTCTCACCTGGTTGCTATGTTCACCCTGGGGGTCAACACTGGCCTGGTGTTAGATGCGGGCTACTCAGAGACTACAGTCCTTCCTATATCCTTTGCATACATAATTTTGTAGTGCACAAAATGGGGGGGATTATTGTTTCAATCTTTAGGAACTATACACTGCAGACATACTTGTGTGAATAAAAAAATATCAACTAGTTTGCCCGGATACAGAGTGGTGATCTAGTTTTGGTGCACTTTCATGCTGATGTGTTGCAAGAAATGGTAACATTATTTATTTGACAAGGGATCACTGTGCATAGTTGTGTTCCCTGTGAAAACATTTTCCCCCTGTTAATACAGGAGTGGAGTGTGGCTTGTCAGTAGAGTGGCCAACTCGCATGATAGAGGTTCCTGGTTCGAATCCCGCTGAATAACCGCGGGTGCTTTTCAGCCCTCCACTCCTTTCGCATGTGGCAAAGTGGCTGCATATCGAAATTCCACTCATGTCCGTCAGTTGAGGACGTGAAATGACGGTCCTGGCAGCAGGGATCATCCACCCTTGCCTCATTGAACTCTGGACACTATTCGAAAAGAGAAGGCAAGTTATCGCCGGTGTCTATCCACGCCCGAACTAGTACTGCTGTTCAAGCAGTAGTTGTGGGTCTGCAGCTTGGGCATCAAATAACAGGCTTAAAAGCCGAGGTGTTGGGAGATGAACACCCGCAGCTAAGCGCTGTTCCAGCGTATGCTCCTCTAAGTATTATTATTATTATTACCTCTTGGTATCATTTATCATTTCTCTGCAATATAGAATTGGTCTTGTCGAACATACAGCAGGAAAAAGTCAATTGAAAAAAGAAAAGCGGGGTATAACTAGTCACAGACTGCCTTGTAGTACTGTATTTGATCTTATAGTGTTGTTACACGCAGACAGCAAATTACAAATCACCCACCCTCTCATTGTGAGCAATCGGGATGGAACACCTTGCTCAAGGATGCAACGCGGACTCGGACCTATGATCTCTGGATCACTAGCTTGAAGCCTCGAAGCCCCACAGTTGACTGGGGACTCCAAATGCCCCAGTTGTCTACTGACTCCAGTTCCACTCGTTGTCGCCGCCCATTTGATCGGACCGAATCAAATGGGAGACAGACAACTGTGGGGCTTTAGCCAATCAGGCCACCACTCTCCACACCACGCTTCCATTAGAATGTATACAGTCTATTATGGCAGTGACATAGTACCTTGACATGAACTATTGTTCTACATGAAAACCAAGTAATAACAAACCTGTGCAGATGTGTTTTCTGACAATGGACATTCAAAATCACTGAACAATTGCTCTGACCGCCACAAACTTAGCTGGCATGGAACAATGATATGACACATTATAGGTAGCTCCTCGAAGGCAAAGTGAAGTGCTGAACATGACTTTGCAAAACATGCTTCCTTTCGATTAGTGTATGGAGAAAATCCAACTCCCAAACTGACTTTCAGTCGTTAAAACAGTGAAAATGAGGCAAACCAATTGTTACGTAATGTCTTTGTGACATCACAGGGGGAACGAAAATACCCGCTCAATGCAAAGTCAATACAAAATTTACCTTTTTCTCTCACACAAGAATGGTTGGATCGATTTGAATGAAAATTCACAGAATTTGTGAGAACATATAGATGCAAGTATTCAATGACAATTAACTTGCATTTTACACTCTGGAAATCAGCAGTCACTGTGCAATTCAGTAGCGACATTCATTTGGGTTCCTCTTGTGACGTCATCGGACCCAAACAATTAATGTAGATAACACAAGAACCAGTGCTGGAGGACTCGAGACCGGACTCGGACTCGAACCATGCTGCTACTATTATACTGAGTTTTTCTTAATTTTGTGATACATATGTGAAGGTATCCCAATTATCAGAGGCATCCAGACTGTGATGGTTGGAGCTCGTGCAATACACAAGTAAGTACTATTATAGTTATTAATGTCCCATTCAGTTGTGGTTGGTATTTGTCTAGTTTTGGCGTGCGGTCGGGGTGGCATGCTTCCATGATAGTGAACACTTCCTGTTTTCATTTTGGTATTTAGCTTCAAGTGATAGTGGGTATGTAAAGAGATTCTTTCATTCACCTCTCTGGAATGTGTCTGTTTCGTGTCACCAAATGTCGAGGCACATTTGCTAATCTGACTATATGGAGGGTGATCAGAGTATTAGGGAAGGGAGGGTATACGGTGAAGTGCTTGGAGCATCCGACCCACAGTCTGGAGGCCTGAAATTCAATTCTGGTCAGGTCAGACCAATGACCTAAAAATCAAATCTACTGTCAATGAGGTTGGGGATGCCACCAAATGTTAGACACACACTCTATTAATGGATTCAGTGAAATGTGTTGATATGACGCTTCACTGAAAACCACCTGCACTAGTGTGCCTAACATTCGGAGGCATTTATACTGCTATTGTGCATGGTGCACTGCCCTAAGCATCAGAATAGGTGATAGGTTACTGTTCCTGGCATTACTCATTAAACCAGAAGGTTTTGCAGTGTTCGATATATACATTACAAGTTGAAGGAGGTTCAAACTCACTCTGTTCTTCACATATAGAATACCTCATCTATTGACTTTTTGTAAACGAATATGTTAGTTCTCAAGTACTGCCTACACCTGGCCATAATGAGTTCATCATCCCTATTGTTTTGGGGTCAGGTCGAAGTTCATCTGAGGTCACCAGAGGTCAAAACTCCGAAAACTTTGTTGACATGATAAGTCCAGAATGCTTGGTACGATCTGGTGGAAATTTGTTGCGTAACAGTAGAGGTTAGATCAATTCTCCACAAACTCCACAATCATGCAGTCTTTCCCTTTATTCAAGTTGCAACACGAGTCACAACAGGTGTTACTATTAGGAGGTAATATTTGATCACCTATGCAATCATCGAACATGAAAGGTGGGTGCCTATCATCAGCCAATAGTAATTCATATTTACCTGTGCAAAAATCAAACGGTCATCAATGAGGCCTATTTTATAGATGTAGTAGATTGATAGTTAACAGAGGAAAAAAGCTGAGAGTCATGCATGAACCCTCATCATTTCTGGAAATAAATCGAATGATGTAAACCTGTGGTCATCTCTTCTTCAGGCTCTTTGTTTAATTGTAGATCAGGGGTAATTTTTGGCATAGGTTATCGGACGTGAGTCAAGGAATCACTAAGCCTTTTGACTCTCTGCTTAGTCATGACGTCATGCAAACGGCATCGTGAATTATTTTCGATGTTTGTTGCGGAACGACATTTTCAATACACACAACTGGGGTTGCCAGATTGGGGTGACCCGGATAAATGGGATATGGATATATGAGGTTTGCAAGGTAGGTTGATATATCTTACAAGAACGCAACAATGCGTAGTGATTCCTTGCCGTCATCATTTGCTGTCAACTCTGGTCTTGGAATTTCACCTCGTAACTGATTTCCTGATTTTGCCAAATCACCCAGATAAAGCGTGTCTTTTAGAATAAATCCCAGGAACCTTCATTCGGTCAGTCGCATCTGAACAAACATGATCATCTGAATAAATCAGGTTCAATAATTTCTCGCGAGAGTCCTGTGCATAATATGAATGGAGGGTAGGAGAACCTCTTTCTACTTCCTGCTTATACAACTATCCCCACTGTGCTACTCTCTTGAATATAGCCATTTGGCCAACACATGCGCAATTCTCCAACATCTAGGTCTAGGCTACCACGTGCGACGAAAGTGAATGCAGCAAAACCGGTCTCTCCTTGTCAATGTTGAGTCAAAACCTGCAGAAGCGAGACGGAAACAACATTTGGAGAGGGGAAGGGGGCATTCCGTTGTCGATTGGACAATCGTGACACTGTGTTTACAGTTTTGTTCCAATAATGCTGTCAGAGACTGTAGGTTTGATAGACTCAGGATTACAAGTTTAGTGCCAGCAAACATGGCATTGTGTCCCCTCATATTAACAGATACACACTGTAATTATCTCTCAATCAGTTCAATACAGGCAAATCCAAATAATGTTGACATCAATATTGGCCAGTATGTTCAGTGACACAGTATGTTTGGAACTAAATTATTATCGCGACCTGCTACAGATTCCACCAGCCAGAACAAGATCTTATGGCGATCGGGATCTCTACCCATACCATGCTGCGCCTATGTTGTGGAACGCCCTGCCTCCGGACCTGCGTTCCGTGGACAGTTTTCCGCTCATCCAGACCAGACTTGAGAGCTGACGTTTTTGTTTTCTCGTTGTTATTAATGTGTATATGTTGTTTGTTGCATGCATCACCCGTAGAGCGCATCGAGCGACCTTGGGTTGGATTCTGCGTTCTATATCGCAGAATCACTTCGTTGATAAGATCAAACTCATCAGAGATGATTTCATGGAGTGCCCCCTGTTCGATCCCCCAGTCAGAGAGCTTGGTGACTTTTCTTCCTTCATGAATATGGAGGAAGAGGAAGTCAGAACGCTAATTCTCGGTGCGAAGGCGTCTAATTGCAGGAGTGACCCTTTCCCTGCCAATATCTTGAAGCATCACATTGATGTTTCACTTCCACTCTTTCACAGGGTTATTAATTGCTCTCTCACTGAGGGTCAGTTCCCACAGCTTTGGAAAACATCCATTATCCGTCCACTTCTGAAGAAGCCTGGCCTACCTAATGTGTTCCCCAACTACCGGCTTGTGGATAATCTTCCCTTCCTATCCAAAGTCACAGAGAAATGCATGCTCTCCCCGCTGAATGCTCACATCAGGGAAAACCACTTACTGCCTAACTATCTGTGTGCCTACAGGAAGGCTCATAGTTGTGAGACCACTCTGCTGAAATTGACCAACGACATATTGATCAACATGGACCAGAGGAAAATCACTCCTCTGATGGCTCTCGATTTATCGGCGGCCTTCGACACTGTCGACCATGGAGTTCTCTTCAATGTCCTACAAAACAGTTTTGGCATAAATGGTACTGCCCCTAATTGGTTCAGAAACTACCTCCTTGGCAGGAATGTTACAGTCCAAATAAATGATTGCTTTTCAGCTGAGCTTGACATGCCTTTTTCAGTTCCACAGGGTAGCTGCGCCGGACCAGTCCTTTTTAATATGTATGTCAGCACGCTTCTTGATCACGTGGGTAGAAATGCAATTGATAATGACGTGTCTATGATTGCCTACGCAGATGACCACTCGTGTTATAGCTCATTTGTTGCTCTGATGAGCGTGACTGCATAAGGCGTTTAGAGGAGTGGCTGTGATTATCTGTGGGTGGATGGAGGAGAATAGGTTGAAAATGAATAACAGTAAGACAGAATTTATCAAGTTTGGTAACAACGTTCAGTTAACAAAGGGTGTTACATCTGGTATCACTATTAACAATGAGTGTATCGAAGACAACCATGTCATTCATTACTTGGGGGTTTGGTTAGATTCTTCCCTGTCCTTCAAAAGGCAAATCTCTGAAAAATGTAAGAAGGCTATGTTTACTCTACATCGCATCAGAACTATACGGTCTCACCTGAGTAAACCTTGTCTGGTGCAAATCATATATTCTCTAGTCATTTCGCAGTTAGATTACTGTTGTAGTTTGCTCTATGGATTACCTGACTCGTCGCTGGGTAATCTTCAGAAGGTCCAGAACGCTGCTGCTAAGCTAATCTTGAATAAGTCGAGGTTTAGTAGCAGTTCCGCTTCACTCAAAGAGCTTCACTGGCTCCCAGTCCGGTTTAGGATACTTTTTAGATTATTGTGTCTCTGCTTCAAATGTATCAATGGTCAATCCCCCGCCGAGTTAGTTGATTACTTCCGAGTGAAGCCATCTCTCGGGTATAGTCTAAGGTCATCTACTGTTCCTTCCTTCATCGTTCCGAGGACCAATTGTGTAATGTTTGGTGATCGGGCCTTCTCAGTCGCTGGGCCCCGAGAGTGGAATGAGCTTCCAAATAGGCTTAAACAGATCAACAGTTTTGATGTGTTCAAAAGGAACCTTAAGACTCTCACTTGTTTGATACAGCCTTCAGTTAGGTTTGGATGGTTAATCACATCACTTTTTCTTCTTTTTTTTTCCCATTGTTTTGTTGTTTCGTTTTTGTAAGTTAGCCTACTGCTCTGTGAAGTGCTGCTGCATACAGCGTTAGTTTGTATAAGCGAGCGCTATATAAATTTGTCTTAATAATAATAATAATAATGGCATTCACTTCTCGGTATTATTACTCTGCACTGTCATGGCCTCCTGCCCCTTTCCCAACGACCTACAAACAATATTTTGGAATGAATACAACCTGTTGGAAGACAATGGTTTGGGGGAGCACTAACTTGGGGATTATAGCAGAGTCATCCACATCCAGGAACAATGGACCAGCAAAGAGAATAGACTCGACCTATCCTTTCAGGAATGGCGACACACCGCAAGTCACCAAAGTGGAGACGTCACAAATGCACTGAATACAGCTGAACCTTCACTAAGCTGAACTCAAAAATAAGGGAGGCAAACAGTTTACAATAAACAACAATATGTTGTGGACCCAAAAGGAAAATTGCAGCATTTTGCCTCAGCAAGAGAAATTCAGGTTCGAAAATCAGGGAACCAACAAATTCCTGTCCAGGGTTGATTCACTACCTGAGATAGATAGAGACAAAACTCAGCCCAACCATTCTTCCTGAAAGTTCTGGTTCCCATTTCACCTCTGACATAGGATCTTGAATTAGCACACTCAAGAACACTGGAGATTGAATGACCAAATCCCATTTTTGTTACACTGACCCTCAATCAAGAAACATGATCGCTGTACCTGCAAAAACTGATTTTAAAAGTGCTGAAGTTACGCCTTCCTGCCCTCACACCCACTGAGGAATTGAGTATAGACGACAAAGTTGTGACACGTTGTGTATCATGTTCGGTCATTAATTCACCTAGAAATAAGCAAACCTGGATGTGAGTGCTTGGAATGTTCCATTTGGGGGTGCATTTCTCAGAAAAGATGGAACTTAGATGGAACTCAGTATGAATAGCATGGTTCCGAACGAGTTGTGATGCTCTGCCACTTGAAATATGGAAGGCTGTCAGTGAAATATTCCAAACATTTACCACAGTTAGATCGATTCAACAATTCCCAATTAATGAGGCAGAGCATAACAAAATGTGGAATATTTCATAACAAGGGACCATTAGGCAGATTTTGCATATGACGGAGAGTGACGTTACATACCTCTGTTGGCGCATCGGTCTCCTGAGAATCCCGTGCTGCACGTGCAGGCCGCAAAGACGACGCCCCCAGAACCGGAAATCCTGCAGGTGCCTCCATTCATGCAGTAATCGGGTGAACACGCTGAAAAGGTAAATTATAGGGTTCGCTAAACCAAGTGAAGAACGACTCCCAAAAGTATGACAGAATAGTTATTCGCATTAATGACAGAAGATGAATTAGGTAACCCAGAATGAATGTAAGATATAGGGAATAGAAAAGTACATATGTCTATTGTCTTCCCCAATATTGAAAAGATACACGAAGCTTAACAACAGCGGTTTCAATGAATTGATCGGTTTGACACATCAACGGAAATAATATTATTACACTGGTACTTACATAGCGCAAACTCCAAATGTTCCATGTGCTTAACAGACGAAACAATTATGCATGCACTTGCTTTTCGTTATATGTAATACAGCATTCCAGTGAGCACATGCGTGGGGGGCGACTAGCTGCATTGTTACCTGTGAGGTGGCACCAGCCATGTTGGACATTACAGTAGTCAACTACTCACTACAACAGAGTATAGGAATGCCTGGGGGACTATTCTATCACCCCAGCCTGTAGAGGGGGGTATGTGTAACATAGGACTGTATCGTATACTTATCATCAGTGATCATATAAAACATCAGCTTTCCTTTTTTGGGCTAGATGGTTCATAGGTACATGTACTGAGCAGTGCTACTTATTCTTGATTATTTCGTGGAATTTCCAAAGGATTCCATCTCAGTAAGTCATCAATGCTGCAATCACACCAGGGCCAGTGCTACTCAGGGTCTCAGGGTCATAGACACATTTTTGGGCAGTTTGGACCCCCAACGTTAGATAATGTGTGCACCCTAGGGGTTAGAGAAGGCGGGAAAATTGACACTTGTCCCATGAAATGACCGTGCTCTGTCAATTTATGCGCTAAAATCACATGATCGGACCCCCAAATTCCAGAGCCAGCGCTAACTCTGAATCACACCACATCTTCCTTCTCTTCCCCGGCCCTCTACAGTGAGCACAGCTATCCTTCCAGTCCAGCCATTACACCATACAACATGGTCATATCAAATCTCAGCCTCATACTGGCCACGTCTCTGGCATATCCTGCTTCTGCAGTCTCTCAAGATCTTTTGTGCTGACCGGCTAGCATTCACCTCCGCAGTATCGTGAGCTACGGACGTACATCTGGTATAGTGCTCTATCGAGAGTCAACCACAATCTTGAGTCGATCAGTGCATACTACTTCAATGGCAGGAGGCGCGCTATGGTTTGAATGTCAACAGACTGTTCCGAAGAACACTGCCTTTCACCACATGTGGCAAAAACAGTAAATCATTTGATTATATTCCCCTATTTTAGTACAATTCACTTAATCAGTTTCTGCATGAAAATAAACCCAAACCATTGTCATTTTTACAAAATCATGACCAACACCCAATATTTTGTGTTTTTTGGCTCATTTTGTTTGCTTGTTTGTTTAAATGAGGTTTTTCAAGAAATGCATACAACCAAAAAGCTGTTTTATGCCGTTCTGTACCAGGTGATTGACTTACGATTACGATCGGAACACTGATGTGAGACGAGGGGGGGGGGGGGGTGGGATGGTTGGGAGAGGCATGTGGGTTGGGGTTAGAACACTCCTTCATTCCCTACCTTCACACAATTGTCCAGAGAAACCTGATGCACACCTGCAGTTCCCGGCCCCACCACTGAGGGGTAGACAGGTAGCTCCGTTGAGACAGGGTTGTGTACTACAAAAAGCTAGAAATGAAGTAATGATAAATCAGTGATTATGAAGCACTCAAAATCAAAGCTTTGAAAGCACTTTGGGAGTATCACGTCCTAGTTTTCACCCGTCAATTTTAAGTAGTAGCATCCGCAGCTTTTTGTTCAGTTTGGCGGTGGCAGAGCAGTCTCAATGATGCCTGCTTTGCATGCAAACATTCAGAGTTCGACTCCAGCATACACCGGGCTGCATTTTCCCCAAGGTGGCTGTACTTGTAGTTGCGATGGGCGAGGTCATGTTCTTCATCCACTGGATTCTGCTGTTTCCGGGGTTTCGTCAGTCGGCTGTGAGCAGTCACGCGTTGGGCACACATCTTCTGCCACTCCAGGTTCCAAGGAAGTGGTCGGATCCTCAAGTTCACTGATCATCCGTCGGATGGAGATGTGAAATGGTGGTCAAAGGAGCCAGCTGGGATTGGTAACAGCCATGGAAGTTGTGATAGCTCTGTCAAAGCCAGCTATATTCACAAAATACTCATGCAAAATTACCTGAATAATTACAAGGTAAACTACTAAGCTTTTAGGAAAACAATAAAACAACTAGAATAACCAGGAAGCCGAAAGGCTTGGTGATTCCTTGACTCTTTGCTGTTAACCTTCAACCTGGCACAAAAGCAATAGAAATCCTGCACTAAGAGGTGGACACTCATGTACACATTGGGGATACACTTGACCTCCAAACAGTAGGGTTCCTATACTTCCCACAAGAACGCCACTTACGAAATTTCAGGCCAATCAGACAAGGCATTCTGGACATATTGTGTAAACAAGATATTGACCCCTGTTGCCTCAATGACCTTTGACCTGACTCCCAATACGATAGGGATAATGTACTAATTATGGAAACTCACATACCTAGTATGAGCTTCATCTATCCAGGTGGGGTTGAGAATAGCTTGTTAACAAGCCAAAATTTGCCGAAAAATTATGTTTTCATGATTTTCCAACTTCTCCCCCCAAAATGACCCCTGGTGAACACCAAAGTCAATAGAGTTCTTGTTCTCCCCACAAGAAAGCTACATATATACCAAACTCAAGCCTGATCATACCAAGCATCCTGGACTTACCCTGATTACAAAGTTTTCGGACTGACCTCTGATGACTTCCGACCTGACCCCAAAACAACAGGGATCATGTACTCATGATGGGGAACCTACATACCACGTTTGAAGTTATCCTGCTAAGAAGCCAAAATTATCAGAAAATCTTCTTTTTTTCCCCCAGGAAATGACAGTCTACACCAAAAAACAATAGATTCCTGAACTCCTCACAAGGAAGCTCAAGCTACACACCAATTTTCAGCCTATTCGGACCAATCAATCTGGACTTTGACCTCTGTTGACCTCAGATGACCTTAGACATGACTAAAACATAGTAGAGATCATGTATTCATTTTGGGGAATCCACATGCCAAGTATGATCTTCATCCACTCAAGTGCATGGCATTGAGTTATCGTGTTAACAAGCCAAAAAATCAATTTCTCACAATTCTCCAATTTCTCCACCAAAATGACTCCACCAAAAACAAAAGGTGTTCTGTACTCAAAATACGAAAGCTCCATACCAGATTTCAGACGGATCGTACCAAGCATTCTGGACTTATCGTGTCAACAAGATTCTCATACTTTGACCTCCATTGACCTTGAATGACCTTTGTCCTAACCCCAGAACTATAGGGATCATGTACTCATTATGGGGAACCCCCAGTATGAGCTTGATCCATCAAGGTGGGGTTGAGTTATTGTGTTAACAAGTCAGGCTTCACACACATAAATACACACACACTGTCATGACTGCATAGATTCCTCTGGGATCAAAGAGGAAATATTTGACACACCTACATTGGAATCAGTGTTGACCATTTAATTAAAAACATGCCTACAGCTGCAGCCCTAACGATAAAGAGGACGATTCCATTCTGCGGCGGGTGAACGTTTCCACATTTGCATGCCAAAACTCAGCCACTTGCAACTTGTGGATTTCTTAGAATTCCATTCATTTTTTCACAGCATTAGCATAAAAGTTCTTGCAGAAAATAATATATAACATGTTCTCTTCGGCTAGATGTGAATTTGAGGAATTTCTTTACACTCAATACTAGAACTTCCATATTTTGGGAGTGAAGGTTTTGAGATATCCTCTTCGAATCTGCACCAGTTCGAAGACAATCTCCAACATGTGCTTTAGCTATTCAAAACTGATTTGCCATATGAAGAGAGGCCACTTACATGCGCTGTTGCACTGTACGCCGGAATATCCAGGAACGCACTGGCAGGCTGCGGAATATGTCCCCTCGAACTGGGAAACCGAGCACGTGCCTCCGTTCAGGCAGTAACTGGGAAGACATGGATCTGGCACTGAAAAGGTGAACGCATGAACATTGAAAACAAAAATGAACAGACAAACTCAAGCAACTTCATGAATAAGTGCTTTGGTGCCGAACAGTAAGCTAAGTATTTGAGTGCTTATATATGCATTTGGGAATAAGTGTTTGAATAATAAAAGATTTCTCCCAACAACTAACTGTTCATAGTTCAGGGCCCTATTCCACAGAGAGTTTCTATCGATCTTAAGCTTGGGATGTCATCATTGCAAGCGAGCAGAAGATCAATAGATCTCTTTGTGGAACAGCTCAGGATCGACTCAGCAATCGTGGAAGCATTCCAATACTCACGGAACAATTATAGAATGCTTAATAAGTGGAACACTGGGCAGTAGCGTGTGCAGAATCTTGGAGGTAGCGTGGTAAAAATATTTTTCCTCCCCGCCTGGCTCCCTTAATCCCCCAACTGACCGACCCACTGTTTTGTCCCGAAATACCGAAATTTTATCAACATTTCCCTTATCTCTTCTGACTGGACCCGGAGGCGCGTACGCCACTGTACATGTCACCGACACTGGGAGCCTTAGGGTGAATATGCAGTTCCAGTTTTATGCCTCCTTTTTAAACCTCTGGGTTTGAGTAGCTCATTCCAAGTTGTGGGACCCTGTTTTGTTTTCCCCTACTCTATCGCTCATTCAGAGCACCATGCACAATGACAGTATGTCTCTTGTCACCACAACGGTAACCAAAACATCTTATTCAAAATAGTTCGAACTGGAAATCATGAATTGAAATTTGAAATAGACATATATTTTGGGGGGAGGGGGTGCGGGAGCAGGGCAAATAAGTCACATCACCAGCCTACATGACCATCAAATGGTTACTGTAAAGTGGGTTAAGTGTTTTTCATGCATTACTTATTCCAAAAATGACAGTATGATTGATCCTTCAACTATCATCAGACAAAAATGTTGTTGCAAACATTACACATAATACAATTAACAACAAAACTTTGCCAAAAAATGAGGCAAGGAATTACACCACATCATTGTGGTCTTGTTAGTCTTCAGTGTGACTACACCTGGGAAGAATTTCCCCCATCCTCACAAACCTTATATTGTGTACAATACACAATGTACAAATACAATCCTGGAGATGAGAAGGCAACAATATGAGACAGTACCTTCACATAACGTTCCCACGAATCCAAGGGCACACCTACAGCTTCCAGCGGTACCGGCGAGTGGTTCACACGTGCCTCCATTGTGACAGGGCCCCGTACTGCAGAATGCTAGGATTGGGAGAGATTGGGAGAGATCGATAAAGCATCAAAAGCAATCACGACGGATAACTGCAGAGCAAGGAATTTATACCACATCCTTGTCTCAATGAAATTACGTTGGAAACTAACCAATTAAGGGAAAATAGGGCAATTTTTGTGTGATTTTCTGAAAAATTTATAGACAGAGGGGGTGTTGGTAAGAATGAGATTGGGGAGAGAGGTAGACTATGAATATTATACAACAAAAATAGAATGAAAGTAGAATAATAATGTAACATGGAATAAAATGGCAATATTTGAGGAATAATAATAGTGGACCTTCGTGCTGCTTACTGATGAGAGGCATTTCTTAACCAAAATGGAGAGTTCCTTATAGTTTTAGGCAGAAGTTCGGAAGAGGCTTATTTAATTGAATTGCTATCATCGTGGACAAATATATATATACCATCATGAGATGTTTTGAATGCCCAAAGTAGAAGAGTATTCAGCAGAGTTGCTGGAAATGAAACAATTGAACAAAAAATAGGAGAAAACTGTACAGTGAAGACAATACCACTCTGATCAAACAAAGCATTGATAGAAAAAGGATTTATAACTATGTATCTGACGTTAGCAACAGTGGCATCCCCCTAACGTTGAAATAATCTCTATTAGCGGAGATTCAGACGCTCTAGTCATATTTGTACAGCGCCTTGGGAACCTGCTGGGAAGCGCTTCGCAAAAATAGAATGTTTTCATTACTAATTTATCTCATGGCAATGTGAACCTCATGAAAAGGCTGATGTGATCAGGACTTTATGTCTTCAACCATAGCTATATCACTATCACTGAGGCATATTTGCAAGTGAGTGTATGTGCACTGTTTTTGTGGTGGACATGAATCTTGTATAATTGCCTCGTATTTTCATGCTTCCACCCGATGGTGCTCCAGCAGAGGGAATCCTTAGTCGGAAATATTGAGGCTCCAAGTTGTGAGCGTGGATTCCGTGGAAGGACACAGGAGAAACTCGCCTTCTCTTCTTGAATAGTGCTCTGAAGTAACGTGGCAGGGATGTGTTTTACTGCTCCTGGGACTGCAATCTAACGTCCCCTCCGAAGGGCGTGAGTACCCCTTCTCCACGTGCAGCCGCTTTCCTGACACGAGAGAGGAGCGGGGTGGAAATTGGTGTCAGTGTTGACACGGAGGTTTGAACCAGGGACCTCGGGTACTGCAGACGTGTACTCTCACGCCGTGCCACCTCACCGCTCCGAGCCCAGTATGGAAAACCATCCTTCTTTTATGCAGTTTGCAGCCTGCACAAATTCAATGGAGTCTTATGCATCCCACTGACCTGCGCTGTGGGATAATGCTAGGCACAGCATGCACTGTTCGCTGGCAGTGCAGAGGCCCCATTCTACTTTACACAGGTGCTGTGGGGGTAATGTTGTTGCAGAGCCTGTGCTGCAGCCTGGCAGTACGGAGGTACCAGGTCCAGCTCCAGAACTGTCTGCCTGCCAAGCTGAAGGTGTCCTCCACTGCTGGGGCACTGTCCGCCAGGCCGAAGGTGGCCTGTGCCACAATGTCATATCAGGTTTTGTCTCCCAGATTCTCACGATACCCACGGGACCCTGTGAGGTGACTTGTGAATAATAGTGAGCGTCGCATGTGGCTGCACTAATTGGAAAAATTTCCGGGAGACACAATAAAGTGACACACTAAGTATGGTATGTCGAGAGTGAACAGGAGGAGATGCACACTATACAGTGTGCGTTTGACACGTCACTAATCATCAGGGGGTAATATCTGTGAAGCAATTCGATATAGCTGTGATAGAGCACTACCTGTATAAAAGCACTGACTATTATCTATTTATTCATATACTGACCGAACATGACAGAATGGTTTCATCTAATGTATTCTGCTCATTCAGGGAAACGACCCCACGGAGTAGCTGAAGGTGGAGTGAGCGGAGAGATTT
>JAODTT010079941.1:0-14928 GCA_025400115.1 Pentamera pediparva
GAAAACATGTGTGCATAATACTGATGTGTCCCATTATGCACTCTTGAGTAAACAGACAATTTGATTGGTCGCCTGGAGGTGTCGACTGGGTTAGCATGCCAAAAGTAGCTCCGAAAATAGCTGTTGCTATGCATACTTATCTATCTACCTTATAGTATATTTAAGGTCATGTTGATCATGGGACGGGATGGGGCAAATACTTGTCAATCGAGCAAAAAGCAAATATCTAAGTGAACTATGGACTTTTTATTACCACGGATAAATTGCCCGTGGGTAATTGAGGTTCAATCATTCACGTCAGATCAATATATTATTTACATAAATTCCAGTCAAAACTAATGCTTGCAGTAACATATGTAATAGGCATATATCTCGCAATGCTGAACCGTTTTAACACACGTAAGTATTACTTCTTCCAGGTTTCACGTGATGAGCTTTATTTTGGCTGTATTCGAAGGCGCGTGCGGAAAAACAATTCGATGCCAATCATGCTTATAAAAAATACTCGATGTTGACGATGGGAACACTTTTGTATGACTTTTGCCGCCAGGATAATAATATCCATGCTCTTTATCCCGCTGAAGGATTAGGATCCACGATGCCTGTGTCGGAACATTGTCTCATTGTCCCTATGTTTGAGTAAAAGAGAATTCCTTGGCATATAACGAAGATAGCAATGCAACTTTCAATAGAATTTGTGGACCCAAAATCGTGAAGATAGCTGATGGCTTCAAAACATAGTATATTTAAACCTTTTTTTCTATTTGGAACATTCCAAACGCAAACCAGTCGTGGTTCACATAGTTTGGGATATATTCCGCCCTCTGGTTTGATTCCGTATATTCGGAGGAATACAATTTATTCATTCATATAGCTGATATAAACAATTATGAAGTGAAAAGTTCAAGGTATTCTGTATCTCCGAAATCAATAAATAATTGCATCCATATATTCTTAAATTTTCTGTGAATTTCCATTCAAATCAGGTTCTCTATTCTCGTGTGACAGAGTTTGAAGCGTAACGTAATCAAACGGGCGGTGAGAATGATGGAACTTCGTTGGAATTGAGACTTGGGGGTTCCAATCCCCGTGCACAGTCGTTTGCCAGTCTATGTCTAGAACTGTCGCCCGTTTGATTTGATGTGATCAAACGGGCGTGTTGGAACTTTGACCAGCAGACGACCGGGGGGTTTGAAAAAGATGAAGGCAAAGCGGCGCGAGAACAGACAATCTAAACCAGCAGATGCATGAACTTTTCTTTCCACGGGTGTGTTGGGTAAGCTCACCATGAGGTTTAATCAAAACCTTCACATTATATTGATCGAATTCTGACGCAACTTCGGTCCAACAAAGGGTCTTGTATTCCCGCAGGAGGATAATAATGATAATAATATGTTCAGTAAGAAACTGATATAAGTTGTTGATGACAGGGGCTACCCCATACAAGGCCCAGCAAGGGTGGAAACCTGGATACCAAACTGTCGTCAGCTGCGAACCTGTTGATAACAGCGCTATATAATCATTTCTGAATGATTGATTGATTGGAAGATTGATTAATCCAAAAAGTTAAATGCGCTTCACAAATAACAATATACAGAAGATTAAACATAAGCTTGACTGTAGAAGAGGGTCATCAATGCCGACTTGAATCCATTGAAAGAGGGAATATCACGCACCTCAGGGGGAAGACTATCCCAGAGCTGTGGTGCCACGTAGCTGAATGCCTTATCACCCAAAAATGTTCAATTTGCAAGGGTGGACTTGGATGATTATGACCGGAGTGTTCGGCGAGGCACATATATCGACCAGCTCTTGCAGATAGCCTGGAACCAAGCCATAGAGGCACTCAAAAATGTAATAAACGTTATACGCAGTTCGCAGGGAATCCAGTGAAGGTCGGCGAGGATGGGATTGGGAGCAACTCTTGCAATGATCCCTTCTGCGTTATTTTGCACTCGCTGCAGACGTCGAGATTTGATGAAACGAGGCCCCAGACAACAGGCAGCTACAGTAGTCCATTATGGACACCACGAATGTATGGACGGCAGTACGACACGCTTCAGTGGTGAGGTATCTGCGAACTGTACCGATGTTCCGCTGATGGGAGTTGCATACTTCCACTATGTTGGATATTTGTTCGCGCATAGGTAAACTGCTCGTCCAAGTGAACTCCAAGAACCTTGACGCAATTTGATGCAAATTGACCACCAACCTCAAGGCCCGTTCGTAAAACTGAACGCACACCAGCTCTATGCCCTGCAGCTGATTTTTTCAGGAGCATATTGATACATAGCAAGCGAACAGAAAAAACTGCGTCATTCGTGGGAACCTACCTTGTTTCTGGGTCAAAATTGCCTTAACTTGGGTCAAAATCTGACCCAGAAATTATAGGCAGGTCCCCTTCTGACCCAATTCTCAGTGGGTCGATGTCAAGGTTTTAAAATGTCACGCAATACAGAATGTACCGTAATCTCCTAATGGACTTACTTTGATGACGTCTATACGTCATAATATCACGACGCCCCAATCAGAACTGACATTACACACGTGTGAATAGGTGGTAAGCGCTCTCGAATCTGTTGTAACCAGGCGGGCCGCGTTTTGACCTAATCCAGAATGGCATCATTTGATTCGATTTGATTGCTTCGGGTTGAGAAAACCATTTAAACTCACACAGAAACCATGGCCGTTTTGATAGTGGATGAGCACGGGTGATAACTTGCCTCTCTTATCAACTAGTGCTCAAATTATATCGAGGATGGGGTGCAACAGATCCTAACCTGCTTCCGGAACAGCTATTTGACGTCCCCATTCATCGGACAATCAGAAAACTCCTGGAGCCTGAATCATGTCCAACGCTCACAGTCGACCGACGAGACTCCTTGGGCAAATACCCAAAAAAAATCCCCCGAAATCCACTAGTCCACTGCATGACAGCAGAACAGGAAGGCATGTGCACTCGTGAAAAATGCAAAACGTCACTGATACCGCCTTGTCACTCTTCCTTAACCATACCTCTTCCTGTTTTTGTGACGCTTCGAGTAAATAATTTCAACCTGTTTTTCCTCGCTGTCGTGAATTTTCTCGTTTGCGGAATGTCACAGTGATTCAGTGTTCTTTTAGCCCCACCCTATAAGCCCTTCACGTTTCTCCAATGCAGCTCGAATCACATAACTTGCATGTATCCTCATGAGCCACTTCGCTTATAGTTTCTCTTGGTCCCTTTTATTCTAAGGATGACCTAGTAGCGGCATGTTTGTTGACTTCAATGTTGTCCTGAGGCCACGCTTGCATTTTTTTCGATATATGCGCCCAATTGATGGATAGAATTGCCACTATTCTCTTCACTTTCTCTCTCATCGCTTTATTGTCCTTTAGATAGTTACCTCGTAAGTTCGATTATGCTGTGAACACACACTTACCTAGCGCCCTTGACGCTGTTCCCTCTATCATTTGATCTTGACCACCTGGGACAATGATATGGCAACGATCTTATAATGATCCGATGACGCATTGACGCCTAGCTTGTGATGTAAGCGGCGATGAGATTTCAAGTTCAAATATGCATCTGTGTTGGTTCTATTTCTAGGTACCACCAACTACCAGTTGGTTTCCTGACAATGTATGGCAGGCTCTAATGAACAAATACACCATAATATATGTCTGCATAAAATGGAATATACGTGGACATAAATTGGAATATAAACAGACATATAATATGGTGTATTCGTCCTGTAGGGCCTGCAATAGAAAATGAGCGCATCTAGGAAAAGGATACAGCTATCGTCATCAGCCAAATGTTCACCCCGATATTCCTGTTCTATTCGCCGTGCTCAGACAAAGCGTGCATGGTTCGTATGCGCAAGTAAAATTGTGTCTCATGTTCATACACGCATCTAAAATGTATTCAGAGGTTTTGATTTCCTCGAAGTCCTGAATGGACAGTGGCAGAGTATCTGAAGTTAAGTCAACATGACTGTATTAACCCAGATTAAGTGACCGAGCAGAGCCGGTGATCATGGAGACGGATACTGCCAGGCTAGCTTGCTCCCCATTGTACACTGTCAATTTGACACAGCTTCTACCCAGTGTTTAAGAGAATATATCGAGCTGCCCAGCCTTCCTGGAGACGAAGGTAATAATTCCCTAATTAGGGAACCCGACCATTTGGCACTCTAGGAGCCCATTGCATTCCTCGAATTAGTCGTACCAGATAACCACGGTTACGGGCTGCTAGGAAATGTCACATTTGATCAGCAGCGGGCACTAACGGCGATCGGAAAGTACACGATAATGATATTAACCCAGATTTTCCCTCACCCTAAAGCCAATCTACAATCATAACAACATCAATCTAGCTGTTCGTATACACGGCGGCTCGTTAGCTCGACTCTAGTACCAGCAGTTTAAATGGACACTTCGGATAGAGCATTGTAGATTTCTCAACAAAGAGGCTAATATTTGCAACATCGTATGAAGGGGGCACCCGGGGAATCCCAGTGGGTATTTGCCTCAGGCACCCCTTAGCCACGCCAGAGTTGAGTGAATACTTGCATAAACGCATTTTTGGATACATTCTTCTTCTTCTTCTTTTCCTCCTTCTCTTCCTTAAAATGGAAATTTTCAATGGTGGTTCGCCTGTTCTAGAATCCGTTGATTCTCTCCTAAATTCGAGCGACAAATTTTAAAATAATTGAGAATCCGACCACAGTGATTGACAAATGGACATTAAAATGGACATTATATGTTCCTCTTAACAAACCCAGGAACATATTCCGTGGGTTCGCGGATTGTGTTATATTATGCAACGAACTTCGGGGCTACGAACAACAGGAGTGGAAATTGTTGTCATCCGGAAGACCCGGGAAAGACCGATGGGGGTCGTTAGCTCTCTCGCGTCTCCTTAGCGATATGCCAACGTTCTGGCGGTCATTCTCAATTAACTGGCATATTTATACACTCGCGCGGGAAGGTGGACACAAATATGTGATCACACGAGGAACTAGCTCTGCGCAGTAGAGACTTCCTATGTCTAACAATGAGGAAAAGGCCGAGCGGGTGCTTGGTAAATCGAACGGATGAAATTCGTATTGTTCAAACTTTATATATCTATATCTGAACTTGGTCACTGTGGTCCTCTTGGCGGAGCTGCTTTAGTTCACTCCTTCAGATAAGCGTCAAATAATCTTGTGTCCGCCGGGAGTAAGGAGATTGATTCTGACAAGTGTATGGTCTACTAGAGATGATAATCTGACAACCAGAATAATTGAGGCGATATGGATAAAAAAGTCCGTCTCGCTCGCGGGGAACAGCTAATCATATGTGGGTATCTCTGGTACTTCAGACAAAATCCGCGATTTCCTTGGCTCTTTCGTTCTCTTTTTCTTCACGTCTCATTTTCGTTGTATATTTTTTCTTAGCAGACTAAAAGTAAACATCACTGATGGTAAACGAATTATACTAATTAGATTGAACCATGTGTTACCAACAGAATAACAACGTATTGTTGTTGTTTAAACTGGGAATTTTAGAGAGCTTCCGCAAGCTGTTATGTGACTTATCCATTTCGACAACATCTGACATTGGCTGCCCTCGTGAATGTGTTTGACCACCATTTCCAGGAGTATACTAGGTTATGGGGAAAAGTGGGTATGATATGAGTTACACGTGGCTTGCTTTCCGCTGCATGTGATAACTGTGTCACCCTTGTTGATAGTGAATATGACATGTTTTCTGTTTTTCCTGGATGGAATTCCATTCTCCTACATGATTCGTAGGGAAAAATACTACAGTTGTTTTGCAAGCAGCAAAAGCACAAACAAATGTATATACAAAACAATGAAACTAATAACAGGTATGGGTGAATCCTACGGAGAGAATGAAGGGGTGGCCAGATTGCATATAGTAGAAATCGCTACAATGGGACTGATAGATAAAATAGAGAGGGTAGGTATTCGTCGCTCGTAGACCTGAATGCAGTTGTTCTGGGGATTAGCACAGGATATACTTTTTTTACTGATGATAAGTTAGAATTTACAAACAGAAGTATGTATTTATTTCTAACTAATAGTAACTCTTCCTTTCTATACGTTTGTCCCTTCTCTGCACCAACTGAAGGTAATTAATCAACAAACCACACAGGAATGTGGCTGCCTGAGCAGTTTCTATCAAATAAGAGTCAGACGTATTTTACTGGCTGGTTCACTCGTTTTATTCTTGTTCACTTCTGTGCAATTCAGTTGTGCGTTTCTTTACCATGCCGTAAAATTACTGCAAGAAAACAAAACAGAAAACGAATCCTAAGTATTGATGCGCCCCTCGGCGACAATAACCTAAGAAATAATAAACGTTCTGCAATAGCGCCCTCATTGCAACAATAATTTGAGCGTGACCCCTGACTGCCGCAGACGACAACAAATTTTAACAATGTCTGCAAACTGCAAACATAGGCTAGGCTCACATAGCCCCGTCAATCATATGGCAAAAACAATGATTTTGAGACAACTCATCACGACTTATCTACTACGCATATGACCTGGACATGTCATGACGCATGTCACAGGCAACCTAGAATCACAATAACATTAGCACTGCGGGGTAAAAACAAATAATAGTGTCTAAATTATCGACAAAATGAGCTGTAGCCTAACCTCAACAGCCAACAGTAATCGTATGCAACATACATGAACCAAGGAAATTCAAGCAACGTTACAAACATGCCACTTACAACAACACCCTCTTACAGTCAACTTTGGCTTCATATGACACCAAAAACAAATGGCTCTGACAGATCGTGCAAGACAACATTAGTTCACATACCATTCCTCCTCCAGTCCAAACAAGGATCTTCTAACATCAAAACATCGTCAACGATCGTTCAGTCTTTCTCAAAACATGGCGGATGCGTCATCTCGACGGTCACAAAAAAGTGGTGGCGCTATAACGAATTGCTTACAACCTATACCGGATACCAATTCGGTACATGGCTCCCCTAAATTTACAACAAATTTAAAACTACAATAACCACAAATAACCACTATCTGTGGATAGTGTAAATATGATAATCTAAACACGTAACATGTTAATGATGTTCGAATGTCTCAAATTGAAAGGCTCCCTGACGGGGATGTTTCCCGTGTCTCCTGCTCACCTGCGGAAATACTTGTTACACCAATATGCACAATACCTGTAGCATGCATATAACTAATAAAAAAACAAAAAAAATCATTGGAGTGGACTATCCTAAGCCATCATTGAGCATTATTCTGGCTCATAACACATGCGCATTCTTGCTAGCTTTAGTGCTTTACACAACCTCTTGAAGCCAGGTTCAATCGACTAGCAGTTAATCCTCCGGAAGTAGCATGATGATCTTGCTCACCGGTCTCTTGAGAGCCACCCTTCGCCTACCGGTAAAGAGGGTCACTGATCGTACCAGACCATCGTCACTCCGCTTCACTTCAGTGACTCTGCACAGTTCCCACTTGTCTCATCGACAAGTAGTACAATGTCCCCAACAGCTGCGTTTCTCTTCGGAATGTTCCACTTCTGCCTCTGTTGCAGAGAGGACACGTACTCCTTACGCCATCGGCACCAAAAGGTCTCGCAGATGTGCTGTACTCTTCTCCAGAGCTTCCGACTGAATTTTCCGTCTCGTTGGAAGTTCCCAGGTGGCGGGGGCAGGATTCTGGCCTTCATCGTCAGCAGATGGGCTGGTGTTAAAGGCTCTGTCCCGGCGTCAGTTGTCGTACATAGAGTTCTGCTGTTTATCGTAGCTTCAGCCTCAGCCAGGAAGGTGGCAAGCATGTCATCGTCAAGCTGTGCCTTGTGCTGGAGCATCAAGCTGTCCAGGATGTTTCTAGTCATGCGTATCATTCGCTCCCAGGACCCCCTCACAGTTGTATGATATCATCTTCAAGTTAGTGTCCTCTTGGTCCATTTCCCTCATCGCATTCTTCAGTTCCTGTGTAGCTCCGATGAAATTTCGCCCTTGGTCAGATCTCATCTGCTTGATCGGGCCTCGTCTGGCCTGAAATCGTCGAAAAGCATTCATGAAGGAATCTGTTGACAACGCATTGGCTACCTCGATGTGAACACCACGGGAGACCGAACAGGTGAACAGTACTCCATACCTCTTCTCTTGCCTCCGACCACTCTTCACGACGATAGGACCGAACAGGTCCACCCCGCAGTAGGTGAATGGTGGGGCTGGCTGTAACCTGTCAGATAGTAGGTCCGCCATTCGTTGATTCTCGGTTGGTCTTCGAAGTCGTCTGCATGTGACACAGTTGTGAATACATCTTGCAACTGCCTTTGTTCCAGAAGCCAGCACCTCTAATGGTGTTAAGGGTGATCCCTCTTCCTTGGTGATGCGCAAGATCGTGAAAGTGTCTCACGATCAAGGTCGTCAGGTCACCTTTGCTGGGCAAGATGATTGGGTGCTTTATCTCCTCTGGTAGATTCGATTTCTTGAGGCGCCCACCCACACGGAGCATTCCCTCTTGGTCCTCGAAAGGATCTAGTTTCTCCGATGTCTTCAGGTCGTTCCATGCGCTCTGCTGGGACATCTTCAGGATCACCCTCTCTGCCTTAGCCAGATCTTCCAAGGTGACATTATTCCCTCTTTTCACCCCTTTGGCTTTCTGTATGAAGATATGGCACCTGGCAATAACTCGTTTGGCCTTCGTCCATGCTGAGAACCTCGTCAGAATGTTTGCCATGAATAGACTCTTCGCTTGAGTGGCGCATACTCTGATCTTCTTGACTTCCACATCATCGTCTTCCACCTCAGTGATCGGTGAAGTCGCGATGTTGTAGTCCTGGTCGCTGAGAAATTGTGGCCCATGCCACCACAGTCGGCAGTCCCTCAGCTCCTTCACATTGGCACCCCTGGAGGCAATGTCAGCTGGATTCTCCTTCGTTGGAATATAGTGCCATTGTCCCGGATCGCTGTCGTCCCTTATCTATTGTACTCGATTCGCAACAAATGTATGGAACCGTCTGGCTTCGTTGTTTATATAACCAAGCACCACTTGGCTGTCGGTTCAAAAGTGCTCTTGAACATTCTGGTACTCCAACTCTCTTCTTAGGAGTGTCGCAGCCTTCACAGATACAGTAGCAGCGACCAGCTCCAATCTTGGGATAGTAGTAACCTTCAGAGGCGCTACCCGACATTTGCTGAAGACGAGAGACACTTTCACTCTGCCTTGGTCATCCATGATGCTCAAGTAAGAGCATTGGCCATATCCCATCTCACTGGCATCACTGAAGTGATGTAACTCATCGGTGACAATTTCACTGGTCTGTGTAGTCATCTGGTGCACCTTTCAATAGAAATCTGCTCCAGATGGTTCAGCTGCTCCTTCCAGAGGTTCCACTTCTCAAGGATTCCATCCTTGACTGGATCGTCCCAACCACTTCCGTTAGCACACACGCTCTGGAGTATGCGCTCCCCTGTCAGGACATATGGACCGACTAGTCCCAGTGGGTCGAATATAGCACTCACCATGGAGAGGATACCTCTTCTTGTCACAGGTTTATTCTTCGGTGCGGCATCAAAGGTGAACGTATCCTGTCCAGCATTCCAGAGTAACCCCAGAGTTTGTTCTGTAGGAAGGTTGCTCAAGTCCAATTTGTCAGCTCTGGGTGCGACTGATTCTGCCGGCAAGGCCTTTAGCACCTGTGATGAATTAGACCGGAACTTGTGAAGTTTGAACCCCCCTTTCTGAAGCATCGCTACTGTTCTCTCCAGCAGGCTTATAGCATCTTTCACTGATTGGACCGACTTTAGGCCGTCATCGACGTAGAACCCCTTTCGTACAAACTCTGCTGCATCGCTTCCGTAGAGGTCTCCAAATGAATCTGCTACCTCCTTCAGCGCATAGTTTGCGCATCCTGGGGATGATGTAGCGCCGAATACGTGCACGCACATACGAAACTCGGAAACGCTTTCGAGCTTACCATCAGTCCACCAGAGGAACCTCAGATAGTCACGGTCCTTCGGGTCCACCAGAACTTGATAGAACATCCCCTGTATGTCTCCGACGACCGCGATTGGCTCTTGTCTGAATCTCATCAGGACGCCAATCAGATTGTTAGTCAGGTTGGGCCCTTGCAAGAGGTGGTCGTTGAGCGAAGTTCCTAGATATCCTGCAGCACAATCCATAACGACTCGCAGCTTGTCTTGTTTCCTCGGATGGAATACTCCGTGATGGGGGATGTACCAAGATGGACTGTTCTTCTCCTAATGCGGTACCTGTTCCGCCTGACCATTATCTAAGACGTCATTCATGAACTCTGTATACTTCGTTGCGAAGATAGGCTTCTTTTTCATCTTTTGTTTCAGCTGGTTGAGCCTTCTCCAGGCGACATCTTTATTGTCAGGTAAGTCTACCTGCTCACTCTTGAATGGCAAAGGCAGCTGGACATGTCCATCAACCATCTTCAAGCCATCATCCATCTTCTTCATGAACTTCTTTTCATCAGCAGTCAGTGGAATGTCTCCTTTAGGTAAGTCCAGGAAATCCTGTTCCAGGATCTGTATTACCTCCTTGGTGGTGGATCTGAAGGCAAAGTGCTTCCGTTTGGGATCAGTCTCACTCTTCCTGGTTACGCCAACAACGCCCCATCCAAGTGCTGTTCGGACTGCATAGGGATCATTTTCTCCACTTCCAGGTATCACCTCTACTGGCATCAGAGCCCTGGGACAATTAGCTCCGATCAATAGCCCAACTTCAACATTCAGCAATGGACTCAGCTGGCACTTCACGTTCTTTAGATGAGGCCAGTCGTTCATCTTCTCTGGCGTTGGGATCTGGGCGACCGACACTGGAATTTCATCTCTTGTGTATATTGCTGGCAGTTGGACAACATCAGGCTGATTCATTCCCTTCACTGTCAGGCCCTTTATTCTCTCGGAGGCAACTGTTCCTCGATCCAAAATCGTCGAGATATCAAGATTTACCTTCGTACCATGAACATTTAGTCGTTCCTTCAGGGCAGTAGTGATGAAGCAGGCGTCTGACTGCTCGTCCAGCATTGCGTAGGTCAGGACATCTTCGGAGTCTTCACTTCTGACCAAGACTGGTATCACAGATGATACACAGTCTCCTTCTTCTGTATCGATCACACTACTGCAATGGGAATGGGTGACTGTGTTTCCAATCCTCTGATCCTGAGTTGCATTTGATACTGGCAGACTCACTTGGCTAGGGTTGAACCTGTGTAAGATGGTCGGGTGTGGTCCCTTGCAGACATCGCACGTTTGGCGTCTGGTACAGTTTCTCCAAATATGACCACGTTTGAGGCACCCCCTGCAGAGACCCTTGGCCTTTATCAGCTCATCCCGTTCAATCAGAAGCATTTCCTTGAATTTACTGCAGTCAGTTATCATGTGCTCTTTGGAACAGCAATTACACCTGGAAGACGTCGGCTTGTGACTGGTTGAACTGAATGCTCTGACGGTTTGTTTGTCCTGTGGGCTCTGTGTGCCTCTCCCTTGGTTTGATGGAAGTTTGAAGGATGGGTCGTGTCTCTGCTTCGACTGCTTACATACGTAGTCAACAAAGATCTTGAATGGAGGAAAGCTGACCTTCTTCTCTTCTTTATAGTTACTGCCTACCTTCCCCCAACCTTCTTGCATGTTGTATGGCAGTTTTGCCACAGCTATGCTCACTCCTTTGTAGGTATCCAGAAAGGTTAGTCCCGGTAGAGCATCATCCATCTTGGCAGCACGCAGCTCGCACAGGAAATCTGAAAACTCCCTTAACTTCTCTGACTGTTCCCGTCCAATTTTGGGAAACGACTCGAGTTTACCTATCAGAAGCCCTTCAATTAGCTCAGGAGCTCCATACTCGTCATCCAGTCGGTCCCAGACAGCTTTAATTCCAGCCTCTTGGTCATTTCGGTAAACCGCTCTGAGTCGTACCATTGACCTGGAAGACTTAGTCCCCAACCACTTTATCAGCAGATCCAGTTCCTCTCTTGAAGATAAGTCAAGCTCGTCAACAATGCCCTTGAAAGTCGCTTCCCATTGCCTATAGTTCATAGGATTGTCATCAAACGTCACTAGGCCATTGGCAATCAAGTCTCGCTCCAGCATGAACTTAGCAACGTCCTGGCTGCTCTTATCCTCATCATTGCTATTGTCATCTTGGCTTGATTTGTCCAGCTTATCCTTTTCGGTCAGGTATTTAATGCCGATCTGTAGGCCTTCAGTATACTCTTCCTCGCTTGTCTCCATATAGGTCTCCGCATCAGCAAATTCCTTTTCCTCATCAATCAGATCCACTAAAGCCTCGTGAATTCCTTCGAGTTGATTGGAGGCTTGCTTTAGCCTCTCCAGAGCGTTTTCAACAACTTCACTTTCATTGTTGTCACTTGTGGCCGTCTCTAATATGTTTATGGCTCTTGTGAGCGCCGCGTTCTTGTTCCTCCTCATTTTCAGTTTTTCAGTTAGTTGTTCAGCCATTTTTATGTCAGCTTGTTCTTCAGAACATCATTTAATTTTCCATCAAATTGACAAATTCCCCTTGCTGAACATGCTATTGCCATGGAATTGAGGATGGAATTCTTGCTTAGAAAGTGGTGTACACGTGGTACACCGAGTGGTATACCAAGGAAGAGGTGACAGAACAATAATAGGCACCACTTCATAGTGACCGTCAAGAGCGCTCATGACAGGCTTGGTTGGAGGGCACGGGCGAGGGCATCCGACCCCGCATTCTACTGAAACGAGAACTTTCAGGAGAGAAGAAGAATATGCCGACGTGATTTTGTTACCGACTTCCGCGATGGAGATTGCTAGCCATTGGAGAGCCTTAACGAAATGCTGTCAATTTCTGGAATCGCGAGTTCCATATTTTTGTCACGCTTTCGTTAGTTCATCAAATGCATACATATTCTGCATCATCAACAGTATGCGTTTCAGCAATAGTATAGGCGGGTTCGCTTCAATGAACACTCTCGCTACACGTAGTGACTGATTGACGCCGGGATTGACAATTTACTGGTATGTATCCTTCTCTGCTCTGCGTTCATTGAACCTACTAACAAGTGAGCCTGACCTTCAGAGGTCTAGTGGGAACGGCAACATATCCAATATGGCTGGGCTATGTGAAATATGAATGAACTAGACATATCCTGGCGGGTAAACCACCATCGTGTATATCCGCACATTTTGAAGCAAAAACAGTCAGTGAAGAAACAATGTCAATGGAGGAACGATTATCATGTTCCAAAAATCGAAAAAAGTGCGGTTAAATCAGTTATTCGAAAAATCCAAAATGACCACCCTCAGAGCGGTGTGGCGACGCCTACTTTGGAACCCATCTGTGATTGCTCGAGTACGGACATGTGTGCCAAGTTTCGGGTCAATTGTAGTTATTGCGCTAACACGAAAGTCTTCCGGCGACGGAGGTGGTTGTGACGGCGGCGGAGACGACGATGACAAAACCATACTATCCCCATGTGGGAATATGATTACTACTGTATGAACTGCGCAGAACGTGTGAGCTGACTCCTGATTCAACGGAAAACAAATCAAATTAAGGGTATAACGAAATGCTGGGTAATCCTAAAGAAACAATATTAGTAGCATGCTAATCCTCCGTAGTTGGAACTTCAGCAGTCAGTACACGTTGTGAGGCCAAGTTCTTGGGAATTGGCTATAGTCTGTGGCGCTTCTCCTGTTGAACGGAGTGACGTGTGAGGCACATTATAATATAATATGATACATCGAAGACATTCCGTTCTTATACACTCTAAAACCACTCTAAAAGTGTTTGAGAATTGAACACTTTCTGAACAATATCTCGACCCCACTCCTGGAACGCGTTCAAATGCTAAACACGGTACCAGATACCAGAAGGGCTGTGTTCTATTGTTAATGGCCAAAGGTCATGTGAATATAACCTCTGTCAATATTGTACCATAGGAAAAGTACACTAAGGTAATGTGAACGGCAATTCGAATTTCAGCCGATAAGTGTGTGAAAATGAGACGCAACTATTATTGCACACGAGAGATCCGGCCTGATACGAATTCAATGCAAAACATATACTTTTGAAAACTCTGCAACAAAGAATGGGATCCAAATGGAAACGTACGAAATTGTTCCCCAGATAAAAAAGAAGACATTCATTAACTTGGTTTGTGGATGCCGTCTGTCTCCTTTCAAGGCTCATAGTTGCATCATTTAGTGTGTAGAGTTCTTGGGCGATCTTCAAATCGTTCCCCCGTGACGTCACAAGGATAGCGGTCATCTTCAGTTATAAATCGACATATCTCAGCAAGGCAACATGCCAGAACCTTCACATTTTGAGTGTAGGGGTTTTGAAGAATCCTCTACCCATCAATGTCAGTTTAAAGATAATCTGTTATTCTGTTACATGTACCTTGGCCTTCAAATATGAAATATTCAAATGCTATACATAGAGAATGAACGCGTTTCCAGAGTATGATCAAAATAGTATTTAGAAAAGTTTTTGAATCCATACACACCGCTGTGTATACCTATACACAATCAATGATTTGCATCCAAACTTTCTGCAAGCCAACTTTCTCCATTTGATGTCATCACTGGGCGTGTTGGAGTATACCACGGGGATTTAGGGGGTGGGGGGATTTTGTATCACGATGTCCAGAGCATGCATATGTAAATGTACGGATCTGACCCGCCCTCACAGCATAATATCACAATTAGAGGCTATATTTGATCCGAGGTAGATGAAGTTTAACTCCACATACTCTGAAAACGCCCTGCTCAAAATGAACAGAACTTGGATTGAATGGGCACCTACCAAAAATCTGATCAAATATATGACCAATTTCGGCTCCAAAGCAATCATTTTCTGTTGAAAATATATTCAAATATTTGATCGAGGATCAAGGATGAGATGCTTGACTAGATTTGGTTCATTTTTAACAGAA
>JAODTT010081051.1:0-14902 GCA_025400115.1 Pentamera pediparva
AGGGTCATTTTCAGGGAAGAATTGGGGAATTGTGAAAAATTCAGATTTTTACTAATTTTGGCTCGTTGACACGATAACTAGACCCCACCTGGATGGATCAATTTCATGCTTGGTATGTCAGTTCCTCATAATGAGCACATAATCCCTATTGTTTCGTGGTCAGGTCAAATGTCATCTGAGGTCAACAGAGGTCAAACTAAAAAAAGAAAAAATAAGACGATAAGCTTGGTCCGATCAGTCTGTTTCCAGGTAACATATGTCAAGGCAGTCAATGAATCACTGAGCCTTGTGGCTTTCTGGTTTATTTCTCAATAAAGGATAAAGCAAATTCCCCCTTTTCTTTGTTGCATGAAATGGGTTTGTACGAGTTAAATGGCACCAGATTGCACCTAAGTCCATCTAGAGGTGAAACATTTTCTCAATGGGAAGCAGGACATCCCCATATATGATACCTTCTCCCGAATTGTTCATCAACATTCTTCCCCAGCTCACCTAATAGAACTTCCTGCTCGATCAAATTAGTTCCAAAACGAGGTGTTCATGTGTGCTACGTTGCACCAGATCGAATCAAATGGCATCTCATGATGCTAAAATGTTCAGAAAAAGGGCAGAGGGGACACCCCCTCATCATAGACACCTCTCCCATGTCAGTAATAAAGTCTCCGACCCCCACTCAAAAATACCTTCCTACGCCTATGTTACGATTTCACTGGCAGCGTCGTGACACAGAACTGTAAAGGTATCAAGTACCATACATTTCCAAATGTGCACCAGGGCTGCACACGCGTAGTATAATACCCCATGCAGTTACCCAATTCTCTTCACTCTTATGTGGACATCGTTTGTCCGTATCACTTGTGTGTATGACATTACTCCACCACCATAGCTAGATAGCGGGAAGTTAAAATAGCAGGAATAGCTGGGAATGCTGTTTCAGTGCAGAATACGATAACGTGCGTGACAACTGCCGAATCTATGTCTTGCAAATCATACTCAGCAAGTAACTGTATCCTGCATTTCGAGTGCTTTCACACACTACACATTCCTCGTTATTATACCCTAACTTCTCAAGAGTGCATGTTTGCGCTGCCAACAACCACGGTGGTACTAACCGCATTCACATATGCGGTTAATCGCGTGACAATGAGTAGGTTAGATTTGGTTTCACATGGAGCTCAACGTCTCAATTTATACTCCAATCTGGTATAACCAGAGGCGCTGCACTCGTGTGAAGAATGCCGGGGAGTGGATGGACACCAGCATATTCTAACGATCACTTCTCCAATAGTGTCCAGAGCCTATTGAGGTAGGCCTACTAAATTCCTGCTCTCAGTGCCGCTATTTTATGTCCCCATCGGACGGACGTGAGTGCAGTTTTCAAGTGCAGCGACATTCCCACACGGGAATTGCGGAGGGTGAAAATGTGTTCCAGATATTGATAGTGAGGTTTGAGGAATAGACGTCCCACGGTATATCGGAATTCATTTTGCATTGACGTTCAACATGCTTTCAAAAACGCATGAAACGACTTGTGCATACGTGAAAGGGACAATATTTCTCAGAGTATTTACCCTGAAACTGGATAAACAATATACTGTAATTGACAACATATTACGCGTCGCTGTACATCTGTCAACAAGTGTGTCTCTTCTAAGCATGGTCCCGTCTCTGTAACGAATTAATCTAGACTTCGAACTGGTGTCGTATGCTTCCCGCTAATGTAGTCACGTGATCCCCGTCAGTTTGTCATCATGCGTCTCCATGATTCGATATATTATCATAGTTGACACGGCGAGTGTCTAGTTTATATAGGACACTCAGTTGCCTCCGTTGGGGTTGAACAAACTAAGGCCGCCGATATATACTGGCTGTCAATTGACGTACATTCTTCTGGATTGTTTTATTGAGATAAGTGGCTGTCTAATTGATATACTATACCTGTCTGCCAAAAGAGACACGGCAACCAGAGAGAATGTTTCATATCATACGATAACTGTAATGAATGTGTCATTTAAATTCACATTTTGGTTAGCCATAGGCTTTAAGAACACTCTACCCTGAGTCATCAACGCCAGTGTGAAACATGGTTATTACTCAGATATCAAGAAGTTCGCAGGAACTTTGGGTTCTTGTGTATGCTGCTGCGATGGTCTGGTACTCTCTGCCATTGGACGTGGGACTACTACGGGACACCTCGAACGTATTTTGAAATATCATTCGTTTCATGATGGTCATGTACTGTTGTGCCTTCATCTGTCTTCGTTTGTTACTGTTGCTGTTTTCCTCGTACTTACTTATTTACTTACTTACGTACTTACTTACTTACTTACCCACTCAGCTCACGAGTAGATCTCCCGCTCAGTAAAATTGACTGATCACATGATCATTCGTAAGATAATGAGTCTATGAGTTTTCACTGACGTGATAACAAGGTTATCTCTGCGTGAACGGGAAATCGGATTAAACAATATCACGGCTTATCAAGATAAGTCATGGCGAATGCTCTCCACGATATGAAGACCATGAGTAACGACTTCCTCATGATCCGTTTGCTATTGTCGCCACCCCGTTAGTTAGGCGGAAATGGACGAACAAGTTAAAGATGTTTTCAAAGGTATGACGCTCATGAGAAGCTAATCCGTTGGGACATCGTGTGTCTTGGACTTCGGCCAGGATCCAGTTTTTAGCTGGTATATTGAAGAGTATTGTTGAGTCAGTCTATGTGTTGGGTGGTAATGGTGGGGTTGAGGATTCTTGTCTTGTGAACCTGAAGTTAGCCGGTTAGTGGTCGCTAGGCTGGCGTATGGAGCCATGGGTTCACTCAATATTAGCGTTCGGCGGTGACGATATTCAGATAGAGGAATGATGCTTCGCGTTTTTTGCTCCAATGTGATTCCAGTTCTTATTAAGGCATGGGTGACATTTTGGGGGGAAACGAAGACTAGATTTCCTTATGAACACATCACTTCGTCGAATTTTCTAGAATTATTCCTTCTACTACTAGTACGTTTCGGTGCCCATTCGTGTATGCGATTGTGAGTCACTGAATGCAAAGTCAGTTCATTGCATGACTATGAAAAAAGACCAGGCGGCTACAATATGCATTTGAAGTTACATTAACACCTTGGGACATGCAAGCGCTTCAACGCGCTATGCTGCCTCTCCGCTGCCTCCTCGGAAATATTACTTGGGACTCAAAAGGTTGATTACAAGACATCGTGCGCACCCAAGCAGCGGTGATCTCGCGTCACGTTCCGCTGGGTATCGCTCGACGTGGTGGCCATTTCTGGTAGTCTACTACCAGTTCCGACCGGTGGGTGCACTTAGAAGGCCGTGTGTGAAGACTGCTCTCTGATATGGTGTTCATGTGATTAACACATGGAGGCCTGGGAGCGCTTCAACACGCTCTGTTGCCTATCCTCCGCCTTTCCGGAAATAACGTGAGACCTTATATTGTGTATATAATACATAATTACAGGTACTGTCATATTGTACTTTAGAGCAATTATCTGTGTTTCTAGTCGTTTCAATGGTGTTAGGATTAGCGTTAGGGTTGATGTGATGGTGAGTGCTCTTATATAGGGATTTTTCAGAGAGCCTGTTATACACAATATAAGAGCACATATATAGTGTATGTTACACATAATGAATCGGAGAGCCCGAGATGTGTATTTGACACACATGAAGTGTGTTGAGTTATTGGTAATTCCATGAAATAAAGTACCAATGGTGAATATGTCCAATAAATGGGTGCCACTATTTTAGTATGGCTCATCTGGTAATCCTAATGTTTTATTTTGGTAATCCTAATGTTTTATTTATTTTGTCAACAGTTTCGATTCAAACAGGGCAATTGCCCGAAATCGGAGGACTGTTGTTAGATGGGATAAAGGAGGGGCAGAATCGGGCACTCAAACTGCCATTTCATATTCTGGATTCCTAATTATCTTGTTTTGTATTGCAATTGAAAGATTTTCTTGTTATATGCTATGAATAGTATTTAATTTTTCAAAATTGATGCATTATTGACACATTTCTGAGGACCTACTAATTTCAGAAAACCATGGAAATGACTCCTTGACCACCATTCGCAATGATCTTAACGAATACAGGAAAATGGAAATGTTTTCACACTCACGAAGCCTAATTCACGAATTTAGTTCTAAAACTGTCATATCACAGGTTGATACCATCATATATGGAATCACCTATATAATAGTTCAACAAGGTGTCACTACTTGTGTGTCGGTATAACATTTTCCATGTTTCATACCATTTTATGGGCCGTGTGTTGTGAAGCCAATACCTGATACCTCGCTCACTTTTGTTTGCAAATTCATTGAATCCGGAAGTGTGTTATCTCCCAGCAGTGTATCGCTGATGACAATCCCATTAATATCGCATTTCAATGCAAATTGGTTTCAGAGGTACCAATAAGAGTTCGACTCTATCCTGCGAGATATGAATCAGGTGTTCCTATTTTGCCCTTTGTATAATGATATACTTTTTTTACAGTGGGTCAGTCACTCAGTTACATAATAGATGAAGAAGCATCAAATAAACGATAGAGTATCTTCCAGTATTACAATTTTTTGTTAAAGCCTACCTCTTTTGTATTTGCTGACAGGCGAGGAATGCTACCAGCATATGCTACCATAGGCTCCAGGAATAGTTCGGATATGAGAGATAAACGTAGCATACAATTAGCCTATTCATATCAAAATAATTCATTCAAATCGCTCCAATCCCAGGAACTATTCCGCTAAGAGAATTTAGAGGAAATTAATGTTGACTTGTCACCAAAGCTCGTCAGCAATAAACGTTTCATTTAGCACTCCGGCCGAAAAATCCCATTCTCACGCTTCCTTTCCTAACGAGGAGATGCAAGTTACTTTATCACTATGGGAAGTCTCATTTATCCGGCACGATTTTACAAACGTTTCGGTGCCCTTCGTGCTCATTGGTGTTTGATTGGGTTTGACACCACCAAACCGTAATTTGTCGTATCACCCATGTTTCTTTACAGTGGCAACGCTTGTTCAACATGAGCGCTTTCAAGCAGTCAAGAGCTGTTCCCGACAGCTTCCCGATTCTCATGAGTACGCCCGATCGGGAAATGTGACAGGCAAGAAACATTGCGGCATGCAACGCAAAAAATAAAAGCTCCACCACTTTATATGTTTTGTGGTTCCCATATATCGTGTCAACGAGAGGTTTGAAGTTTTCCCTCAATGACCTAGGCCGGATGCCAAAAATAATAGGGGTATTACTCTCCATATCTGCAACCTACGTTCCTAATTCAACAGTGACACATACTTGCGCTCGTCAAATATCGTGCTGACAATGATTGTCAGTTTGTCACAAACGAACACACGGACACACACACAATTGCGTGACTGCATGGATTTATTTTGCGTTCGGCAAGGAGTAGAAAGTAACCTATAATTTGTGTACATTTTGGCATTGGAATTCTGCATCTCTGCTGAAAATTGCTTTCCGTGCCGGTTACGTTAGGGCTCAGAGTGAGCCTACATTCAGATTCAGATTCAGATTCAGATTCAGATTCAGGCTACATTCAGGCTACATTCAGGCTACATTCAGATTCCAGTCACTAATTCACATTTTCTGAACGGTCGGGAAATTATTCAAAAAATTTATTCAAAAAATTATTCAAAAAATTTCATATTTAAAAGACGATTTTTTTTCATGAATTTCCAACCAGAATTACCACAGCTCGAAGTAATACCATGATTATTTGTATGATTCATGGTTTGTTTGGCATCTGGATTCATATTTCGGCTCCTGGTCAGACTCGTGGTCAATACAGTACGCTCTAAAAACGCCCTGGTCAAATTTACCGTTTATAGGGGTAGTACAGTAGTTAGAAAATCCAGTTATCACTTTGAACTCATTAGAAATGACACCCCCTTCCTATAGTGTCGGTCTCTAATCCATTTATATAGTTCTTCATACTTTACTCATATATCCAATTGGAATTTCATGCATCTTGAGTCGTTAATTTTGCTGTTTTGGGACGACAGGTTTGACACATTTCCTTCACTCCGGGCCATCATTGGCGCTCCGCTTAGGCTGTAGAGTGTATGATCGATCATGGTGTCGTACTAATGTCGTTGATAATCAACGACTTAGTTCTGCCCACCCCTCCTTAAATGAGCGAACATTCTCCTCAATCCATTCTGTTATCAGACCCTTCAGGTAGACTGCCTCACAACAATTTGTTATTTGGAGGAAAGATGGCGTACACATGGAGGGGCGGGGAGAGGCACGACCGCACCGAAAACGTCAGACATCGGGTGCAGCTATCTACATGCATCCATGTCTTTTCCACACGAACAAGAAGCGGTCTGAAGTTTCTGTATTACCATAGTTGCCATCGGCAACCAACAGCGGTCGTACGTAGTGCCCCTGAATTTGCCCTGAGCCTTTCTAGTTCTTGGGGTGACCGACCAGATTTTATAGGGCGGCTGTTTGATTTCGTAATACCCATTTGAACGTCACACAAGGGCGGGCCGCCGGGGTAGATGTCGCCCAGTGAATCTGGGTGATGCTCTCATTCATTCATTTAGACACAATATAGTTTTTGGTGGGCTGTATGATACCCGTCATTGAACACATGATCACATCTACGAATACCTCATTCGAACAGGCAAAACAATCTATATGTTAAACCCGGTGGCGCAATGGATCTGCTACTAAAGTAAGGTCACATGACCCGCTGAATGAAACGGGTGGTAGGAATTTGATCATAATTGTGGTATGCCTGTTTATCCCTTAGTAGATGTTCAAAATAGCCGATCGATATTGCATGGACTGATGCAATCTCTGCAGGGGATGGACGTAAGATCACATGTTGAATTACTTCCGGAACGGTATCAATGACGTCTGGTGCGGTAGATTCAATAATATATCGATATATGTTTTGGTGATTTTCAAGTTCCCTCCGCCAGTATTCATTTCCAGGTTGCCGTTGCTGCGGGCGCATCTCCCAATTGGAGAGCTGTTGTATCATCGGTGCAGTAGTGTCAGGAGAAAACACTGGAGTAGTCTGCACAGTGAAGATCCGACGGATCCAACGTATAGCAGCAAACTCTTTGCTAGTTTTCGTTGGGTCAACGCTGCGTCAACGTATGCAGCCATATGTTGGCTTTTGAACGCTGGGCCAACATATCACGCCAACACACATCACCTTACGAGCACCCATGCGTCATCCCACGAGCCCCCTACCGCTTTGGCAACTGTGGAGCATCCTAACGCTCCTATGCTATTTGTAATGACTCAAATACATTTGATAATCATTTACTCAATTATCAAGATAAATATCGTCAGAGCATATGGCTGATGAACTAAAGATAATATCGCATTCATGACAAGCATTTACAATTTCTTGGACGCCACATATTAATAGTAGGCCCATCATTGCAAATGCATATAGGTCCTTATATTCCCTGTGCATGAATCTGCACAATTCCCCACCTCAGGTCAAGAAGACCACAACAAGAATATTCTTGTCAAATTTGGTATCCCCAAACTGTGACTGGTAGAAGATGAGCGAGTCCAGAACCGGGCTGCCAGGTTCGTAACTGGTCGCTCAATGCGTACTGATTGTATTACAGATATTAGGACCTCCCTTAATTGACTCTTGAGCACAGTGCCGACTAAAACGACTTTGTAGTGACTTGCCGCCGTATCATTCAGAATACATTAGGGGTCTCCGCACAAACACGTTTACCTCACATGAATGATACTGGATCAAATACACAGCCCTTCCAAAATATTGTTTATTGTGATGATGCTGCTAGGAACACATACATTCCTAGGACTATATCCCGGAGGTACAAGCCCCTTCGAATGTGTCGAACTTGAGAGATGAGAATACTTTTTAAGAGAGCAGTTGCCGCCTGTCTCCAGACTGGCTGAGCTACTTTTCTGCACGCACTATTCCTCCATCTGGAGTAGGAAACAGAAACATAAGACATTACTCTTCAGCCTACATTAAAAATACAACCACGGGCGACAATTCGCACACGAGGTGAATAATTACGCTTTCTATTTATGTTTTCAATATTGTATACCCCAGTCATAGAGATTGACAGTAAACCATTGAGCTCGACTTCGTTCCACGAATACCTTGTACACACCAGTGAATATACCTCTAGGCTGGACCTACCATTGGAAAATAAGCTAATCAGCAGGATTAGATGGGAATGCTGTTTCAGTGCAGTATGCAATAACTTGCGTGACAACTGCCGAATCGATGTCTTGCAAATCCTACCCTGCAAGTAATTGTATTCTGCCTTCGAGTGCTTTCACACACTACAAATTCCTCGTTATTAGACCGTTACTTTTAACGAGTGCATGTTTGCGCCCTCAACACTATCATACTATGCCTACGGTCGGTGACTACATCTGCCTACAACCACGGTGGTACTAACTGCATTCACATGTCAGAAACGCGTGACAATGAGTAGGTTGAATTTGGATCTACATGGAGCTCAACGTCTCAATTTATGCTCCCATCTGGTTTAACCAGGGGCGCTGCACCCGTGTGGAGTATGCCGAGGAGTGGATAGACAATGGCAAATTCTCACAAACACTTCTCGAATTGTATCCAGAGCCTATTGAGGTATAGGCTCGCTAAAATTCTGCTTTCAAGGCAGTGCAGCGACATTCCCACACGAGAAATGCGCAGAGTGAAAATTTATATCAGTTGTTGATAGTGAGGTTCGAGGACCCTCTCTGTCACGGCTGGTGGGCACTCTACCGTTCTGCCACCTCACCGCTCAACTGATATGAACTGCTGTGGAAGGTTGATGTAAAAATTAGTGACACATTCGGGTTTCTGAGTTCATTTGGGAGGACAGTGTAGGATAGCAATGTTCACTCAATGATTGACGTATTTCAACTAAGAATGTACAGGCACTGAAATCACAGAACGTATAACACATTAAACCAGATCGATTAGATCAGATACGAGACTTCTGCATCCGGCGAACGCTTTTTCGAACCCCGTTCCTCAAGCAGTGCAATAACAAGCCAGTTCTGACTGGTGCTTTAACCCCTGAAAGGGGAAAGTATACTTTTCGTAGTCGAGCTGAGATGCTTTTTAGGTGCAGTTGAATGGTGCTCTGTATTTGTGTATACTATGCTGTACACTATGTAGTAAGAACATTGACAAGTAGGTGTGATGAATAAGAATGCACTCAGAGGTCACTTTCCTCTCCATTCAGCCATGATTAATAGCAGGAACATAAAAGCCACGTTCAGCAACCAATCGTTCCCCACCGAGCGAGCATTCAATGTGACAATTGTCCTCCCTCACACATCACGGCTGGATAACATAAAGAGGTTTACCACAGTGACAGGTGTACAAGGTTTTAGACAACTGTAAATCTTATTCATTGAGATATTTTATCATTATCATGTCGATGACATGCTCAATGGATCAGTGATTCGTCTGACTGCATGCTTTTCAATATAACTCGTCTCTGTTTTGGCAGATCTCCATTTACAATTTCCCTCTACCAGCCATGTCTTCTATTGTACTCCAACATGGTTAACTGCACATCATGTGGTTCAACATTCTGATATCCCAGATCAACCAAGGAGTTCCCACTCGTGTCAGGTGGTGTATGAACAGTTACTACACTTTAAGTCTAACGGAACCATCGTAAAACGAAGAATCATCGTTAAGTACTGTCATGATCCTCGCTCGACTGCCCGGGTCGTCGCTAAAACAGTGTGTATGTTCCATGAATATTGTTTCAAAACACCCGTCGAATGATCGACTGCAAACTTCCCCCGAGGTATACCGGTATCAGAACAATGGTGCAGTGATATTTCATACTCTCTTTAATAAAAAAGAGTTAATAATAAATCTAATAGATTGTTTCCTGGACCAACACCGCTGTTATAGGCCCATATATTCAAGAGGCAATATTGCCTCGCGTCCCCGGCGAATCATAGACTTCCCATGGTATATCGGAAATAATTTTTCATCGACGTTCAACAGTGACGATATACCGTATCAATATCGAGACGCCATGTGAACGACGCCGTCGCTCTTCCGCCAGTAGCTACCCTACGACATTGCCACTTGAAATAAATATTATGTCATTGCCGACATTACGATAAATGGGCTCAATTGTACATACAAACACACACCAGGGTTCGATATGCTTCTAAAGAGCGCACGTAACGATTTGTGCATACGTGAAAGGAACAATATTTCTCAGGGTATACTGTGAGTATACTGTGAGTGACAATATATTCTGCGTCGCTGTACACCTGTCAACGATTGTGTCTCTTCTACGCATGGTTCCGTCTCGATAACGAATTAATCTAGACATCCAGACGAACTGGTGTCGTATGTTTCCCGCCAATGTAGTGAATGTCACGTGATCCCCGTCAGGTTGTCTTCATGCGTCTCCGTGATTCGATCTATTATCATAGTCGACACGGCGAGTGACTAGTTTATATAGGACACTCAGTTGCCTCTGTTGGGGTTGAACGAAGGCCGCCGAATATATACTTGCTGCCAAGTGACGTACATTCTTCTGGATTGTTTTACTGGGTAAGTGGCTGTCTAAAACGTTGATTGATATACTATACCTGTCTGCCGGAAGGGACACGGTTACCGAAGAGAATGTTTCATATCGTACAGTAACTGTCGAGAATGTGTCAATAAAATTCACATTTTTGTTAGCCACAGGCTATGGAACACTCTATCCTGAGTCATCAACGCCAGTGTAAAACATGGTTATTAATCATATATTGGGAAGTTCGCAGGAACTTTGGGTTCTTGTGGATGCTGCTGCGACGGTCTGGAACTCTCTGCCATTGGACGTTGGACTATCACGGACACTACGTATTTTAGATTCTCATTTGTTTCATAGGTCATGATGCCGTTCTGACTTCATTTGTCTCCGATTGTTACTGTTGCTGTTTCCCTCGTACTTACTTACTCACTTACTCACTTACTAACTTACTTACTCACTTACTTACTTAATGACTCACTCACTGACCTGATTACTCACTCACCAACTTACTGACTCACTCACACGCTGACTTATTTACTCACTCACTCACTCATTTACTCATTCATTCATTTACTCGTTCACTCATTTACTTATTCACTCATTTACTTATTTTCTTATTTACCTATTCACTTACTCACACAGCTCACGAGTAGATCTATGCATCTTCCGGCGGTTCGTCAATCAAGGCGAGGCAGAAGGGTAGGTGTTAACTTTGTCCCGCTCCGTGAGAGTAACTGATCACATGATCATTCGTGAGATTATGAATCTATGAGTCTACACTGACGTGGATAACAGAGTTATCTCTGCGTGAATGTGAAATCGGGTTAAGATATATCATGGCCAATCAAGATAAGTCATGGCAAACGCTGTCCATGATATCAACCCTTAAGAAACCACTTCCTCATAATCTGAAAATGTTTTTTAGAGAGGCTAATCCGTTGGGACTTCGAGTGCCTTGGACTAGGACCAGGATCCAGTTCTTATGTGGTATATTGAAGATTATTGTTTAGTCGGTCCATGTGTTGGGTGGGAACGTTGCGGTCAAGGAGTCTTGTCCTGTGAGCCTGGAGTTTGCAGGTTAGTGGACGCCTCATCAGCCTGGCGTATGGAGTCATGAGGTCACTCAATATTAGCGTTCGGCGGTGACGATATCAAAATAAAGGAACGATGCTTCGCGTTTTGTGCTCCAATGTGCTTCTGGTCCTGCTATTCTTTAGTAAGGCATGGATGACACTGTGGGGTGGAACGAATACTAGATTTCCGTATGAACACAACACTTCGTCGCATTTTCGACTCGCGCTGCCATGAAATGTATGACTATGTTCTATAATTATTCCTCCTACTTCTAGTACGGTTAGGTGCCCATTTGTGTTTACGATCGCGAGTCACATAATGCACAGTCAGTCTATGCATGACTATGAAAAAGGACAAGGCGGCTACATTCATTTAAAGTTACATTAACACCTTGAGACCGGCAAGCGCTTCAACGCGGTCGGCTGCCTCTCCGCTGCCTCCTCGGAAATATTACTTGAGACTCGAAGGGGTTGATTACAGGACATTGTGCGCACCCACGCAGCGGTGATGTCGCGTCACGTTCCGCTGAGTATCACAAGTCGTGGTGGCGGTTTCTGGTAGTATACTACCTGTTCCGACCGGCAGGTGCACGAGAAAGGACGTGTGTGAATACTGCTCTCTGATATTATGTTCATGATTAACACATTGAGTCCTGGAAACGCTCTGTTGCCTCTTCGTCGCATTCCCGGAAACAGCGTGAGACTCAAGAAGGGTTGACACATGTCGTAAAAGATCGACCAGATGGAGGAATTGACAGTCTTACATCTAGACGACAAGCAATGTTTTGGCTGGTAGTATAACGCCACGAGGGCTTGTTATACACAATACTAACAGCACATGTACAGTTGTACACTGTGTGTTTCACACAATGGATGAAAGAGCCTGAGATGTATATTTGATGCACTGACACCGACCCACAATAATGAGGGTATCAATGGTGAATATGTCCAATGAATGGGTGCTCCCATTTCGGTATGGCATCCGTTCATCTGGTCATCTGGTCAACCTTCTGTTTTACTTTGTCAACAGTGGCGATATAAACAAGGCAATTGCCTGGAATATGTGGATTTTCAGTAGATAGCAGAACGAATGGGCAAAATCGGACACTTCCTTCGACATCAAGTGTGACATTTAAGCTTTCATATCCTGAGTTTCTATTGTTTTGTATATAGTGCAATTGAATCATTTCTTGTTATTTGCTATGAATACTGAATAATATACAAATTTCCACAATCAAATCTTTATTTGCTGGAAAACATTTCTGAGGATTTACTCCTTTCGAAAACCATGAAAATGACTCCTAGATCACCATTATCAATGATCCTAATGAAAACAGAGAAATGAAAATGTTTTCACACTCACAAAGCATAATTCTCCGAATCAAGCTCTAAAATTGTCATTTCACAGGTTGCTGCTCTCATTTATAGAATCACCCGTTTAATAGTTCAACAAGGTGTCACTACTTGTGTGTCGGTTTTACATGTTCTATGTTTCACTTTCATATGTGCCGTGTGTTATGAAGCCAGGATCGCTCACTTTTCAGGCGCGTATCCAGGATTTTTCAACCCGGGGGCGCGGAAGACTATCAAAGCTCCGCGCCACGATCGGTTGGCGCGGAGCAAACAAGAAAATTTGGAATTTCGAAACCCACCAGATCACTGGAAATAGCATTTCCTGGGTACGAAAATGGCCTAATTGATTCCCGATTTTCACTTAGAATTTGAGTATTTCCCATTAGTTTTCACATTCATAGTTATTTTCATTTGCATGTCAGCCGTTTCACCTCCGGTTAAACCTCATCGCATCTCGTGTGAAATATCAAGTCAGAGCGCCGTCACCGGTTGGTGCGCAGCGTTAATTCTATAAAAAACTGGGATTTGAGAACCCTCAGATCACCGGAAATAGCATTTCCTGAGCACAAAAATGACCGAATCAATGAGTAGCCCATTCCTCATTAGTCATTTTTTATTTGCATGTCAACCGTCTCACGTTAGGTTCGACGTCACGTGTGAACTATCTAAGCGGAGCGATACCATCGGTTGGCGCGTAGTGAACGAGGAAATGTAGGTTCCGGAAACCCCCAGATCACCGGAGATTGCATTTTCTGGGTACAAAAATGACCAAATTATTCCAAAAAATTTACTCAGAATCGATTCTTCCCATTAGTTTTCACATCCATAATTTATTTTTGATTGCATGTCAACCGTTTCACCTCAGGTTCAACCTCATAGCATCTCGTGTGAACTATCTAAGCAGAGCGCTATCACCGGTTGGCACCCAGCGTTCAAGAGAAAATGAGGTTTTGAAAACCCTCAGATCACTGGAAATAGCATTTCCTCTGCACAAAAATAATCCAAATAATTCCCAATTTTGATCTAGGATTGAGTATTTCCCATTATTCTCTACATATTACATAATTTATTGTATGATCGTGTGTCAATCGTCTTTCGTTTGACCTCATCGCATCTCATGTGAACTATCTAGGCGAAGCGCCACCATAAGTTGGCGCGTAGCGTACAAGGGAATTGTGGGTTTAAAAAACCCCGATATCTCCGGGAATAGCATTTCAAAAAATGACCAAATTATCTCCCAATTTTTATGTAGAATTGAATATTTCCCAACAGTTTTCACATCTATAATTTATGTTTGATTGCATGTCAACCGTTTTACCTTAGGTTCAATCTCATCACATCCCGTGTGAACTATCTAAGCAGAGCGCCATCACCGGTTGGCGCCCAGCGTCTAAGAAAAATTGGGTTTTGAAAACCCTCAGATCACCGGAAATGACCAAACATGACCAAATTAATTCCCAATTTCGACTTATGATTGAGTATCTCCCATTAGTCTTTATATACATCAATTATTTTTTAATTGCATGTCAACCGTCTTACGTTAGGTACGACCTCATCGCATTTCGTGTGAACTATCTAAGCGGAGCGCCACCATCGGTTGGCGCGTAGCATACAAGAAAATTCAGGGGTTTGAAAACCCCAGATCACCGGAAATAGCATTTCCTGGGCACAAACATCAGTGATGTAGCGCTCGATCGGTCTCGGTCTCGGACCCTACTGGTCTCGGGTTTTTGTCCGGTCTCGCTTCGGGACCAGCAGAAAAATGTGTCGTTGTTTTCTGAAATTATCTCTAGTTAACATAATTGAAGGAGACAGCTTGACAAAGAAATGATTTGTCCAGCAGGCCCATGTAAGGCCTAGGCCTACAGCTACAGTCATATCCCAGTGAATCAGTATGTTGGACTTCATAGTGAACATGTT
>JAODTT010082159.1:0-14864 GCA_025400115.1 Pentamera pediparva
GGGGGGGCTCCAACTCTTGTGCCTTGGGCAGATACTGGTGGTTCAGAACAAGAGTTTGGGTGAATGGAAGGACAATTATCACTCACCTTATCTGCTACCTACAGTATATTAATCTAATTTGGACTTTATCCACTGTTGCATGTTCCAGATATTGTGCTGATGAGCCTGGCCATGTTTCTCATCATGTTTCATGCTCCCCCTTCATATCTGCAACCCACGTAGGCTAATTTGAACTCAATACATGTTTGCGTTCTTTAAATATCGTGCTGGCAAGTTTCTTGAGGTTGGCCCTCTCGTGGCTTTGAATAACCTTGAGGTAACGCTAGAAACAATAGGGTTATTTTTCACCATGTGTACAACTCACATACGCATACCTAATCCGAACTCAATACATGCTTGTGTTCATCAGATATCGCGCTGACAAGCTTTCCGAGTTTTCTCTCTCATTACATGGTATGACCTAGATCTCACACTAAAAACAATAGGATGAGGACTCCAAGCTGACTGACTAGCTAACTGACTAGCTAACTAACTAACTAACTAACTGACTAACTGACTGACTGACAAAGAGTACATTCAGTAGCGACTCATAGCAACAATTTGTTGGTCATTGTTTGTTTGGTAACCTATAAAAAGTGATTCAGGTCAGAATAAGGAATAGGCTAGACTAACAAACCCCCGTCTCGATCTGTTTACACGCGCTGTCAAACGTAACTCAAAAGTGAAGAGATAAACATTTTTCTTGACGTGGGTAAACAGAGTCCAGTGGGTCACACAGTTTAATTTCTTCACCACCAGTCTGCAGGTAAACCGATAACTTCGAAATTACTTTTTGACTTGCTCGAATTTGACGCCTCCGCGAAATAAGGCTGTGGTAAAATCAGTCGATTGTAATTTGCTCGTGTTCGAAAATGCATGCAACTGAACTATACAGATAGTCAGTATTGCTCGGAAATAATTTAGGGGGAGGGGGTACTTTAGAGCATATCTTTCGCGAAGGTTTATTCATTGTTGAATGTGAGAGCTGAATGTAGGCCTATTCATTTCGTGAATGAACTGAAAAACATGTTTTTATGTAGGCTACAGCGATCTAGCTTTCGACCTTGATTTTGTGTACTCTAATTTGTATTATTTTGGTTTGATCACGCCCAAAGGTGACAGTACACTAATTTGCCATGTCATTGAATTTCACAATAAACTCTCTTCACCATCCCTTTGAGCCAAGCAGAAGTTTTCACCGACAATGGCACCTCCAAACTAGACATCGCCTGGCGGGTAAACCGCCAACATGTGTATCCCCACTTTTGAGAAATCAGAGGGTGACAATGTTCATCTCAATTTGACCCCTGATGATTTGGATTTCTTTTGGGAACAAATGTAAGCTCTAATCACTAGGTATCGTTCAGGATCTGTCCAACTTTGAATTTTCGCACAAATCATGCAAATTTGACCTCCAGTGACCTTGAAATGACCGCCATGTTTTTCGGGACCAACGGTAGTCCACATCCACCGAGTTTCATGTAAATCGGACAAACTTTATATTTTTCGCGAATTCGACTTCTGGTGACCTTGAAATTACCGCCATGTTTTTCGGGTCCAACTGTAGTCCACATTCACCAAGTTTCGTGTCGATCGGACGAACTTGATATTTTCGCATAAAACCAGTAAAATAGAGGGCAGCAGACATGCAACAATTCCAACTTTCGAACCCATCCGAGATTTCGTTGGTGCAGACATGTGTGCCAAGTTTGGAATCGATAGGACATTGCGTTGTCGAGTTATTGCATTAACATGAAAATCTTCCGGCGGCGGAGACGGAGACGACGAAGGCAAAACCATATAATATCCGCGAAGTGGGGATATAAAGACAGTGCCCTGTCGATTTGGGCGCTACAATCACATGATCGGACCCCAGAATTTCAATGCCAGCGCTAACCCTGAATCCAGCCTTGTATTGGTTCTATCTGAATGCCCCAGCTGCATTTAACTACCTATGACAGGAATGTTGGAGGTGCATCTGCTGCATTATGCAGAATTTGAGGAGTGCATTGCACATCCTGTCAGTCTTTCATCCCTACCTCTTTACACTCTACTTCCCCAAGGCCTCTCTGCTGGCCTCTTCACAATTACAGCATTAGGAGGATAGATGTGGCTTCGAAATTGTTTCTGACAGCCGTGAACTCCCCATGGACTGAACAGCCTCAGAAAATTCATGGTACATGATGGAAATGATGACATATTATTGGGGGATTTGGCATTAGACTTGGGGCTTTCAGGAAGTGAGACTAACCTTTCTTCTTCATTTGTTGAGTCACTGTCCATTTATACTGTTTTAAATATGCAGGAATGAGGTTTAGTTCATCAATTTTTTTATTTCAGTCAAAAACAACTCGACAAACTCTGCAGTTCTGAACAAGCTTTTCTGTTATTCTATTTGACCCTTCAAAACCTGCTTCTCAATAAGCCAGTTCAGGGTTGCAGTGTAATGATATGATAATGATATGGTGTCAAAGGTCAACGGGGAATGGCGGGCAGTCTGACACATTCACACAGTGTACGAAGGGTGGGCTGAACGATCTTTCGGAACCCCCCTGACGGGAACTACTTATGCTACCAGCACGAAACTTCACAAATTTTCCCCCATTCTCATCGACACTGACATACTAAAACAAGGGATGAACTGGGTCCGTTTTCGGAAAGTTGTGACAGTTTGAAAATAAGCCGTAATGATAGCCCCATGGGGGAATTTTTTCTATTCCCTCGGCCTGCTCAGCCGTGAGCATGCGCACTTGTAACTCTGAACTGGCTTATTACCTACACCTGAATTGTGAGCAGCCGGGATGACCTTGCTCAAGGGTACAACTTGAACTCGAAACCATAGCCTCTGACAAGCCTAATCGACAGCCTTATCGATTAGGGAACTATACGCTCCATATATAATCAGACAGATGCAGCATGCATCCTGCATAAATGGTAGGAGGTCCATTTTCAAGTATTTGGTGTAGCCGAGTTAACATAGCCAGCTTAGAAGAGTGGTGTTCGGACTAGATAGCGGGAGGCCGCGGGTTCGAATCCAAACGTGTAAGGCAGTAATCCCATCATCCAATTATTCTTGAGAGTTTTGATGCATCCGTCCACTAGTTTGTCCACCGCCTTTAAATTAATCATAGCATCAATGAACTATTTGACAGTATCGATACCTTCCTGGCTCACTTATTCTGCTCACTCTTGTGCCGACAACTCTTGATCTTGGGGCACCTGATGCCGTGCTCTATTCCTTACTTACAACTTTTCCACTCCTGGGTGTCCAACTCTCGCTCTCATACATTTCGATTCCTATATTCTCATAATACTTTCTTGACGGAGTTTATCAAACATGTTTCAGTTGAAGTTGAGTGACCTGTACGGAAGTCTCAGATTTCACTAACATCATTTGCAGTTTGATGATCACCGTTGGGAACTGCTGCGGCCGACAGCGGTCGATCCTTCTTGGTGACTTTTCTCTTGAGGTTGGAGACCCTGCGGCAACACCCCGTGTTCGTGAAGACTCTGCTGATAATATTGTCCATTGGTTCCAACGAGCGCATGAAGAGAGGTAGGAACGACCACGTCTGCAACTTCTTCGGGAGTACACTTGGTCTTTTAGTCTGTAGGATGCTCACAACGATCACGAACGAGAGAAGGATCAGGAATGGGACGCCAACGGCTGCCAGCATCCAGACGCTTATAACCGACAATACGAAAACGATCAACGGAAGAACGAAGAACATACAGACGAGATACATTATCGCGAACCACCGATACTCCGCCGTCGTGTTACCGAGAGACTTTGCCAGATACACTGGCACGCGTCGCATAGCCGGAACAGGGTACCACAGAGCGATTGCCGTGATGTTAAACAACAGATGACACAGAGCGATCTGTAACGCCTCTCTCAGGTAGCCCTCGGAGCTTGCCATGGCGGCGAGTAGACCTGTGGCGGTGGTCCCGATGTTGGACCCGAGTGTTAGGGGGTACATTCGCTCGAGTGTAATGACCCCGATGCCCACAAGTGGCGTCATCGCAGAGGTGAAGACGGAGCTGCTCTGGACGAGGAAGGTAATCCCTGCACCCACCGCGATCGCGACATATCCAGTCAGAAAGCCGAGGCAACCGGGGAAGTCAGCGTTCAGAGTTTTACGGATAATGGCAGCGATTCGCCCTTTCATCAGCGAATGGAGGATCTTCACGAGGAAGATGAGACAGATACAGAGCATCACTAGGGACGCGAGAAGGAGGATCCCGCCGATAGCTCGCTCAGACATGTTGGTATGCACGAAAAGGTGACTACCTGCATGTAAAGATATTATGAGAGAAAATATTAGTATCGAACTTAGTTGAAGGATACATAATCATCAGTCGTGACGTGAGACAAATTTTAAATGAGTCAGCATTTCCTAACACAGCGTCTGATTCAATTCAATGACATAAACATATCCTTACTGTCCAATAGTATAATCTACATCCATGATAACATCTGCACAGCGCTCGATGTCCAGAAAGTGGTGCTTTCAATTGCCTTCGATCTTTCCGCAGCTTTTGATACGATAAACCATATTACTCTGCTGGGTAGGTTCCAATCAATGTTTGGTGTCATCGGAATGGTTCTAGATTGGTTCAGGTGATATCTGGAGCAAAGAAAGTATTGTGTGAGGGTTGATCAATCCTACTCTGCCACTGAAGATCTCAGATATGGTATACCTCAAGGATCGGTCATCGGACCTCATTGCTTTACTCTGTATATCAGACCACTGCAGGACATTATTCAGCGTTATGGCTTCCGATACAACATCTACGCTGATGACATACACATTTTCAGTGCAAGCACTCCATCGGAAACGACACATACCTTGGGAAACCTAGCAATGTGCGTTGGTGACATTCAAGACTGGATGCTTGAGAACAAACTCAAACTGATTCGGGACAGGACGGAATTTGTTATATTTGCCTCGCGAGCAAATCAACGTCACTCTCAAGGACTAAACATGGAACTACAACAGGCAATAATCACGGCAGCGGACTCGGTTAAATTTTTAGGTCGTATTTTTGACAAACAAACGAGAATGACTGATCAGGCTACGTCTGTGTGTAAATCAGTGAAACATCATCTGGAGAACATATGCAGAATTAGGTAGATATAGATCAAGACACTTGTAACACCATTGTTAGATCCCTGGTAATTTCCCGACTAGATTATTGTAACTCTTCGTATGATGGAGTCTCTGGGAAGAATATGGATGGACTTAAACAATTGCAGAATGAGGCACGTATTATCTTCGGGAAACCTAAATACACACACACTACTCCTCATATCAGCGAACTCCACTGGCTTACGATCAGGAAGCGTGCTCAGGTAAAAATACTCACCTTGACTTATAAGTGTCTGAATAACCAAGCTCCTGCGTATTTATCCAATCTCCTCTCTCTCCGCCAGTCCAACTACAACACTCGTTCCTCTCAATGTATTAGACTGAACGTACCTAGAACCAACAAGCTGATTGGTGACCAGGCTTTTTCCTCTTGTGCCGCCAAGCTGTGGAACAAGCTCCCGGCTGTGGTGTCACAGTGTCTGTCTCTTAACACCTTCAAAAGGTCACTTAAGACTCATTTATTCTAAGTTGGTTTTGTGCATTTTTGTTGTTCACTTTGTTGTTCTCATTGTTTTTTCTGTTGTTGTGTTAGCGCTTCGTGTCTTCTGAAAAGGCGCTTTATAAGTATTTTTTGTAATGTAATGTAATGTAATGTAATTCTGTCATGCGAAATTCTAGTCTATGTCATGTATAATTCCATATGGCCCTTATTACCCCAGCGGGTATACATCCCTTCACCGACAGGGCTGCATAATGTGATAATGCCAACCTTGGATCCCCAGTGTGTCTGCCAATCGAAACGGGGATTTCCCAGATATATTTGGTGTATATCCTGTTCTGTAACTACAGAGTGGCAATATTTCAACGAACGCCAGATGCACAGAATGCTTCCACATTTTGCTGAATACAACGGTTGATGCAGAAGTAATAATGTTTTCATAATGAAATGTCATAAAACATAGTTCAGGAGCTTGTAGCATACTTCAGCGAGATATCGAGTCAGGTCAGAGAATTACAGCATTTGCTTCGCTGGTTTTCAAATTCTACTGGTTACCTGTAAATGATTATACTTCAGCTGCAATTGAACATGAATAAACATTTAATCCAAAAGCCCAATACTGAAAAACTGATCCTAGGGGACATGGAAAAGACTGCACGATGATGACGATTGTATCCATATTTATCACACCCTAATATCACTTTCATAATTACCAGACATATTGACCTATTTCACGTTGATATAAATTTACCCTGCCATATCATGTCCTTTCATGCTTTGCTCCCTCGATTGTTCATCAGCCTTCCGAGAATCTTGATCAGAATCGTATGTGATATCGATCCTCTGTTAGTCTCTCCTAAACCAATATTGCACAAGTATTCTTTAATTATTCCCAGTATCTATGATAAAACTGGTATAAAACTGACACGATGGTTCAGGTGATGACACTGCTTTTGATGTTTGAAATATTCATGGGATAAAATTGAACCGTGTGCAGCTGTTGTTGACAAAGGCACCTTCATTAAAGCAAGTTTCCTCTAACGCCCATTTTCTTCCTCTGAGCAAAGTGAGTGAACACTCTTTATATACAGAACCCTAGGTTCTATTTGGCTTCGCCCTGCTGTAGAATATTATTTATTATTAGACTAGGGCGATACGCATTGATTTCCACTTACCACAAATTCATCCTCGGAGATATTGGACACACTCGGCACACTAATTAGGATACCACTGGCCACGCAAATAAGAACAATTAGACCGAGGAAAGATCAACATAGATTGTGTGTTATCGGGTCAAACTATTTTCGTGGTATGCTGCACTACTGTTGTCATTGACACAGCTTTGGACAATATATGCGACACACCATCATGTGTGTGTTCATTGTGGAATCAAAGTGATGTTATGAGTAAGTCATTGCACACACTCCTGAGGACTGACGCTCAACTTCATGGGCGGGGTTGCTTGATTTAAGCACATCTTGATCATGCGTGTATGCATCGACTGTACTATCCGGATATACGTGACATATCCAAGTGACACACACACGCGGGCGCTGAACAACGTTGGGACTCGGTTCATACCGGGTCGTACCAGAGCATACCAAGGGCTCACGAGCAACCCAAAACAATACCGAAGACCTAATAACAAGAACTCAAAATAATCGAACATGAAACATCTAAACATAATATGCTCCACTTTTTCTTATCATGATACTTATGTGACAGTCAGTGCCGTTTATCAGCAATGCGAGATTCACTCATCTAAGCCACATGAATGCTGTGTAATAACATGCTGACCAACAGATATCTATAATAAATTGCATATATCTTTCATGTCAACGAAACATGTGATATTCTTGGGACAACAATAGGTGGGGTAACATCATTTTGACAAGCGTGTTTACGTTCACATTGCTATCCCTGATGGGGAGCGTCATTCATCACGGCATCCTTCGCCGGGAGTGTTATTACACAATCAAATTAAAATTGAGAATAAATAGGAGAAAGTGGAATTGTACCTGGTGAATCATGCTCATGTCCTATGAAAATGCAGTGATTGAAATAATTATTCGCAGGGCTTAGTGTGTGATGGGTCTAAAGTATGCAGACATGCACGATAGGGCAAAATAACCTTCATTATGTAAATGACCCAGACGAAAGTTAAACAAATTGATATAGAGAAGTACAATAGTAGAACTCCCAAAGAGCTTAGTAGCGAGGCATGGTCAGTGGAAAGAATACAGAGAGAATTAGAGAGGAGTGAAGAGGGAGGTGAGACATTTCTATGTGCATAGGAGCTTTGGCTTGAACCTCCGGAGCAACCGACTGGAAAACTTGTGGTAATCCAGGATAAATGTGAATGATTCAGAACATGTAGGCTGCATGGGCCTTCCCATCGGCAGTTCAGTCACAACAGTAGTATATAACCCGACCATATATAGTTTGACCTGATAACACCCACTTCGTGTTTATCTTTTCCCGGTCTAGTTGTTTCCTATATCCTGGCCAGTGAAATCCTGATTAGCTTGCCAGGTGAATATGAACTTGAAAAGATCATCTATCACATATCGTCTTAGTCCAATGGTAACTAATGTACCTTTGCGAATCAAAGACAAACATAGAAGTAATGAAAGGTCTAGTGCGTACGTTTCTATTAATCATACCATCAGGAGTACTGAAGAGAGGGAAGGGGTGTGCTGCTATGATTGGCTTCAAAAATTCCTTTGTTAACAGCGAAAACTGCATTATTTGAAATGACACAAAAGTCGAATCGATACAGATTATTGCAATCACCGAGTGTTTAAATGTGAAAAGATTATGGTTATCATCGACTTGCGTATTTCATAGTGGCCTGCAAACAGAAGACGAATATTGGGCTGATGCGCGCTTGCTCAGAAGAATTTTCATGATTGGCTGCACTAACCCTGATCTCTAACCCAATCTCTCACCCTAACAAAACTATAATCGGTACAATACAATACCATTAGCCAATCAGAGAATACATTACGAGACAGTGCGCGTTAACTGCGAATATCAAAGCGGGAACTTTGGTGAGTGGAATCAACATACGGGGTTCTACGAATTGCGCAATCCAGTCGATTTCACTGAATTATATTCTAGAACTGAACAGTGCAAAGTACAATGAGAGAAATTTTATTGAATGTTAGTACCAATCGTTCAGTAGAATAATGCAGTCAAGTATTGGTCAGGAATCATTGAGCCAAATTCAAATAGAGAAAAATAACAGTAAAAAGTTCCATAACTAATTAGCATCATGCATATGCGCCTACATATGCTGTAGGAAGGGACATACAACGTACGAAGGATCAGGTCACGTGACTTTGGAGGAATAAAATTATACTGTTCCTGTGTTACGTGACACATAACCGGTTGTACACCAACATTTATGAGGCAAAGTATGAAGGAAATCCCCGCTCGATTTGCATGAATAGGAACAGAAGGTTACATTGTCCAATAAATTATGCAAACGTGCCGGAATAAGCACGTGCTACGGCTGGGATGATGAATGCTAACATAATATAGGGAATCATACATGGTAGTGAACATCATTCCGCGTGACAGGATGGATTGTCACTGTTTGGGGTTGGTAATTTGATACGTAGGCCTATCATGATTTATTTGAACGGAATAATTGAACGAAGTGAACACATTTGTTATTAGATGTGAGAAACATAGCATTTCGCCGTTATTGTGTATTGTATCATGTCTAAGCTAGGGTATATTGCCCCGGAATACAAAATATGTGTAGCCAACAAAATGTAATTAAGTTTCAACTTATATACTGGAGATGAGCGGCTGCAGATATAATTAACTCATATAATTAGAACTGCTATTTGTTATTGTGATTAAATTATGAAGTAGGCCATTCTGTAGCATTGATGTTTAGACAAGAGCACAATGTCAGACCGAAAATATAGTTACAAAATCAAAATTGAGTGAATATTCAGGATAATTAAACTTGCAATCACGTATAAAATTTGGTGAAAAAATATTATGATTTATGATGCAACATTGAAGTCTAACGGATATACCAGTTTAGTTAGGGCATGCATAGGATTCTGTTATTTATTAACATTGAAACAGCAAATTTATACGACATGAATCATGAGCACGAACTGACGCCAGATGCTCAAAATGAGGTAGCATACCGGTATTTTGCTTAATGCGAAACTCCACCATTGACATACAAATATTCATCGGTTAATGATACCTGTACTTTAAGAGACTGAGAATGGCTATTATTCATGACGCTATTATGCTTATGCCTGCTGTTTATTTAATGACAACATAACCATGTGTAAAGTCATTCAGATGCTTCGACGTGATATATACCCTAAATTTACTCCTGGTAGTGTGATTATCAAATGAGCAGAGAGACGAATTCACTGGCCTTGTTGATTCGCGAATCTATCAGTGATGCAAGTCCTGCTATGGCACTGTTTCTCGACAGCGCCGACAGCTGCTGTGGACGAAATATTTCAATATATGTCGCTAATTCAGTGTGGAAAAACAAGTGTGAATCCAGACGATGGCAGAGTATACTGCCGCAGCTATTACTGAGAATATTCATTCAGCTCAACGTTCCCATCGATTGCTACTACTCTCCGCGATATTTGAACTCCACCAAGAATTTCCCGTGGGAGAACAAATCACACATTAGAGCCAGGCGTATCGGATGCACTCTACTATATGCCTAAAATCCTAATAGAGATAATTTAGCCTATGGAGTGGATCAATTTGATTGTGGGCTGCATATGCACTAATTGAAAATGCTCTCATATTGTGGATGTAAACCTATGTAACCTATTATGAAAAGCATAGCACAGTGTCATACTTTAGAATTATCGATGGCTCATCGGATGCACTCTAATAGCTAGATGTCTAAGGGACCAGCAGAGATCCAAATGCACTAAGGCCATTTTGTGTAGTATGTGAGCATATGGAATTGATCAGTTTGATGGTGGGTTCATTATCAATAAATAAATGTTTCCGTGTTGTGTATGAATACCTATGCTGAAAAGCATAGCTCAGTGTCATTCTGTAGACTAATCGATAGCAGCTCGGAAGTATCACCGTCCAACTCGCCTGTCTTTGCCCGGATACCTAAGAAGGTTCACACATGGTGAATCCACAACATTCTCGGGTATACTGTAATTTATCGATGCACGCCACAACGCCTGTCACTTTCTGTTAAAACGAGCGGCTCGCGGTCATTTACATCAGTATCGGCCGCTGGCTTGTGTTCCCCTCTCCGAAACACTAGTTTAACGACTCCCACAGCAGTGACAGCTCATAGTTGCTACTAATAGGCATATTACAAACGCATAATTTGTTTCATTTCCCGAATCAGACGAGGAACCATATCGCTACCACGGACCTGTCATGTGAAAATGGAAACATGAACAATGTAGATTTGTGGAAACCTTGATCGTTTGGAGAAAACTGAATTTGCTAGCTATGATCGTTTCCGCGATATGGGATTTGTAGTAAAAATGTTTTTAGAGTGTTTCAGAAGTGTTACGAGAACGTTTTTGACACATTTGTGTCACTGGATGGGCTGGTGCCGTATCACTCAACGCTAAGCATGATCTCTAACTCAAGACCCAATCCTAGCAAAGAGCACAATCGATACGATACGATAAGCAGCCAATCAAGAAAATATCATGCAGTCGGAGTGCACCTACACTGAGGTATTCAATGATTGGTTGTTCGTATCGTCTCGATCGTGTTCTTTGTTGGTGGTCAGAGATAAATTTAGGGATTGGTGCTAGCATTATCTGATGAGGAAAATTCTTGTTCAGAGGTGTGCATCAACCCTTCTGATATAAATTAACTGGATGTTGATTCACCGCAATCAGTATTACGGTACATTTATTAAGTCTATCACGGAGATACTCTGAACAGATCGATTGCTCAGAGTCCCAACAGCACAGAAGGACACCTGTGAAGTTGTCAGAGTCGCAGCAGCCCAGAAGGATATCAGTGAAGTTAGAGTAGCTTCAATGCATTACCAGCGAGTACCATGTCAATCACATCATCATATCATTGTCTGGAGTGCAGTTATACGATCACATTGAAATTGAGAAGAACAAGCGGGTATGGAAATGAATTTGGTGAATCATTTTCATGTTGCATATTAAGTCCAATAGCTTTAGTCAAACACACATAATTCAACTCACACCCGTGATCTCTCAACAGTTAGATAATACAACGACACATCAACCCTCGTGTTCCCAATGGTGTTATCATTGCGTAAACGCGAGTGGAACTCCCCTTGTGTGGCCTCTGCATATGACATGCAGTGAGGGATGAGCATGTGCCAATCTTACCATCTCGATTTGGACCGACCATGAGTCACGATGGAATGGAATGAAACGAACCCCATTAGATGAATGAGCGACACATGAGCCGGCTCGTATCATATTGTTTTCAAATACCTACGTAGCATTCTATATAGCATAACAGGAGGGTAACAACATACAGATCAGCCATTCTCCATTCGAGCTTTTTTGAACCGCAAAAATTGAATGTAACCAGAGATCAGCAGCCTAATTTGCACCAATTGATTGACTAAGCGAATCCCAGACTATCAACACTGCACGGGTTCGTGTTCCCGGAACCGAAGGAGCTCGCTCTATTCCTGTACATACAGAATGCTTATGCGGGGTCCCACAAGACAATGCCGTATATGCCGTCAATGAGCGCAATCTGACCATGCTATCAGTAAATTACACGTCAATCACAAATAAATTGCACAGCAGGAGGGCTCCCAATGATAACAATTTGTATGAAGAAAAACCAACATGATGATGTGATTTACACTCACACTTAATGAACGTAAGGATCGTGTATATCCCAGGAAGGTTTCGATCATGTGAGCTGAGAGGCGCGCATATAAAGGGTATCTTCTTATTGTCTTATTACATATTCAATCCACCCCAGATGAGTTTCAAGATTTATATTTAGATCGGGTTTGGAGCCGACTGGGGAGGGGGGCTCCCACGCCCCACTTATAACCCATCTGGTTCACTCGGAGGCGCTGCACTCCTTCGCTGTATGCCGGGAGAGGATGGACACCGACGAATTATTAGTCTTCTCTTCTCGAATGATGTCCAGAGCTTAATGAGGAAGGTGTGCTGGATTCCCGCCCTCTGGATTGCCATTTAACGACCTCATCCGGCGGACGTGGGTGCAGTTTTCCAGTGCAGCCATCTTCCCACACGAGAAATGAGCGGGGTGAAGAAGAGACTCTTGTCACCGCAGGCGGAAAATTTCCCATGCATTATGCCAGCTAACCGCTTGGCATTAGTCCACGAAGGTCCTGCAATTACTTGTGATTTTACTCCGATCGATGTAAATCAATATTTTCCAGTTTTGCCGGCAGCTCTTCTAGGAACTTCACTTGTGCGCTACCCTAGTATAACCCTTTCAAAAGATATTTCTAATTTTGGCGGCCATTTTTAGCACCTTATTTAGGCGTCATCTCAGTTTGTTGAAAGCAGCGTGGTAATATCAATATCGAGTCTACACTATCCCAAGAAGTTATTTATCAGTGGTTTTCCTCCATGAAAAATATTATTTCGGCCAATATATGATCATGGCTTTCCTCAAAGTATTTTATGTTTTGGCGTTCATTTACGACGCCATCTTGAATTCGGACTTCTCCCCGGGGATTTAGAATGGAATAAATTGAGTGGTGCCTCAAAACATTTGCGTAGATACTTTGGTGAAGAAATTTACTGGTCAGCGATTTTTCACAGATTTTTCCAAAACAGATGAAATTGACTCTAGTAGGGATACGAGCATCCTCAAGGAAACGCAATTATATCCAAGGTAACCGTCAAATGTGCATGCTCCACTAACCATTCTGCACGGTGACCGCCATAATTGAAACAGACCCGTCAGTAGTGTGCTAATTGGCTTGCCAGGTGAGTCCAATTATTTTCGAGGATAAACAAGTCACAATCGGTAATCTATCACACATCGTCATAGGCTAATGATCACCAACGTACCACTGTAGGGAGGCCGGTGTATACGATGGCTGTTTCTATGGCTGTTTCCCCTTTTCGATTCCTTGTCAGAGACAAACTGAATGCATGTAGTCTGTGCATGTGTGGCTTACACAATGAGTGAAAGACAAAAGGTCGAGTTGGTCTCGTACTTGGGTGATAGTGAATGAGAATATTCCTTTTCATTTTTTTAGTCGATCATATTATTATGCATGAGTGGTTGGGACGCTACGTCAGATTGGTTTCATACTTCATTGGTGGATCACCCACAGTAAGTAGATAGCTCACTGCAGTTGTTTTGCAGCCAATTCATACGACACGAAATGTGATGTTTAGAAGAATAATTCCATACCTCCTACATGTTTGAATGACAGCATTTAACACATATTCACACTTATCCTAACGAGACAATTAATGTTTATCTTCAGGTAAACCTACCCGAGCCACTCGGTGCCGATCTGATTAATATTACAGACCTCGGAATTCCTCGTTCACACGATGAGTGGAACTCGTAAGGTCAGATTGCTCCCATACTCTGGTGCTGGTCCCTATCGTTTCGGTGCCCCCTCCAATCGTAGCAAAATCTCGATAACCGTTAACTTATCGTGTTTACAACTCTGTCGACCTTTCGATCCGACCGGTGGGAATCATATACTTGCTGATGGTGTCGATTCCCAACCAACTTACTCATTCACTCACTCACTCGCTCACTCAATCACTTACTCATGAGAGCACATGCCTGGAAGGCACCTAACTGTATCCATTTGACACAGCCAAACAATAGCACCAATGGTACTGTAGCCTGAACTAGCCATCGGCGATGCATTGGTATCTAGATCATTCCACTGATTTGATGATGGGCCTGGGAGATAATCTTGCTAACGAGCTACAACAATTAATTACATGAAAAAGGCTAAATATCAACTCAAATCATGTCGTGTCCAAAATCTAATCAGATTGGGTACAACTAATCCTGGTACGTGGCACAAAATGTCGTCACAATCAGTCTTGCTGATTGAGAGAAATCCTGCTTACGAGACAGTGGGACACCTAATTTCGGGCGAGACAAAAACCGAATTGGCCTGTCGATTACAGTGAGAGATAATGAAGTGCCGCTCGACAGGTTTATATTAAGATTTTCCCCATTAGTGCCTATGGTGATCAACACACCCCTCTGATACCCTAAAATGACCTACGAACTTCACT
>JAODTT010084378.1:0-14840 GCA_025400115.1 Pentamera pediparva
ATAAATCACAACCGTGGTCAACTCGCACTGACGAAGGACTAGTATTGTCCGAAAGCTCTGCACCCAAAACTATCGGCTGTTTAATTTTACGCCTTTTCTAGCTAAAACTGCTATTCCGTATCTCATTTGAGATCCAGCCTATCTTTTACGTATATATAGATATATATATATGTAAGTATCCACTATCAGCTAGAGAGTGCTCAATACTAATGGAAGTAGAGCCTAAATATTATACAATATACGATTACATTCGCGAGTTACTACTCAGAGATTCACGTATATCGTATATTGTATAAGATATATATATATTCTTCATATATATATACATTTTCATATATATATGATATCGCTTTGCACTTGACGAGACCACTGATACCGGCATGGCAGTCTCTCCAATGATATGACGTTATGTTTCTGAAACTACGCAACATAAATAGTTTGTGGTATGAATCCCTGTGTGTACCCAATGCTTCGTGTTCTAAACGGTAATCACTATTTTATCAATTTGGCAGAGCATCTCCTTTGGTTGTCTATCGATTCCTTGGAGTGACTCCAGCCTCAGAAGATACACATGCGGCCCTCCTCAGTATTTGCCGACAGATCTCTATACTGTATGACCTCCAATTATCTACAATTTCAGAGGTATCGTTAATACAGTATTTTGATACTGAACTTTTCCTCAGCATCAATGATACTAAAATCCTATTCTTACGGTGTATAGCGCTTTATCATTGCAGTACAGCGGTCTCAAACTCGAAGAGATTTACAGATATTGCCCCTGCTCATCGGCAACATTCCGATCCGTTATGTCATAGGTGCACCCACATACAGTGCAACACTATACAAGTGACCCCATCGGGTACCCAATTTTACCTGGGAAGAGTGAAGCAATCTAGATAAAGCACCTTGCTCAAGGATACAACGAGGATTCGAGTCCTTATGCGTTGTATTGTCCCTACAACTCATTTTAGGGAAAGACTATTTTTCTTTGAAGGGTCAGAATGAACATACGTAAATGGTTCCGGTAAGCAGCCATCCTTCTGGTTTAGTGTTGACTCTGAACCAAATTCTAGAACAAACTACCAAACTAACACTGGACTTGGCGAACGTCTCCGAGGTACTTGTGCGACTTGTTGGCAGCGACCCATATCGTACCCGTCATTGGGGGTTTCCTTATTATTGGCAATGTATTGCAAATCGTGACACTGAAACTCGCTTCTGTTAATGATGTCACCAATATTCCCAACACCATCTAATAAATGTATTACCTATCTCTGTTCAACGTCATATGTATGTTAACGGGTGGGTTCAGCTATAGAGGAGAATCAAACATTCGTGGAGCTTCCCTTGAACCGAGCCAGTCATACCAATGACCCAGATGGTTTGGTATATTTTTGTTCAGCAAAATATGCTATTTGGAAAAGAAGGTGTTCTTCCATTTTTTAAAAGGAGAAAAATCCTGATGTTTCTGTATCGAAAGTTAAGAGTGACATCAGGACCCGTATTTCAGTTGATTCAAGAGGTGGTCACGAGATAAGTTTGGGTTGTGTACAGTCCTAAGTTCTGTAAATGGTGATCAAGTTAGAGTTATGTTCCGAAATATGCTGTTGAATTTGTTCCTGTGAAACGGTGCCATATAGTTGGAACGTTATTTTGATCATGTATAGTTACTATTTTCAGAGAAAACCTTGTCATTATGAAAATGTCATTGAAAATGTTATTTGAACAGTGTATAGCCTATATTGAGAGATGTGTAATTAGTTAAATATATTGAAAGAAAAATCATTGACCCAGATATGGCACTTTTACGCGTGATGATCAGTACAGCAGCGTGCTTAACTTACAAGTCGGTTGAACGCCATATGGTCAATAACCCAGATGTGCGATTATATATGTGTATATATATATATATAAATATATACATAAAATATGTATAAATGTGCGATTCTATATCCCATGTGCGGATTCAGAGAAAGTTATTTCAAGGAAACCCACTCCCTTTGCGGTGGTATGGCAATAATGCCGCGTTAGTACACATGGTAAGGTTGTCTACTCAGTGTTCGTTCAATTTTATGGGTCATATCTCCGACTCCGCAAACCAAATACAACCTATTTTAATAGTTCCCACGTTTCTGATCGCGTGATTATGACGTCAATTGTGTCACGCTGCATCCCGTATTCACACTCTATGCGGTTTGTGCTCTCCGCATTAATCTAGTTATCTGTTTATCTCATTGAATTATCGGTCAACAGAGTATGTAGATAGAATAAAAATCCCGTTTTCGGGACATACTCCGAAAAAAGCTGTAGTATATAGATGCTCTGTACATGACGATATCATTGCTGCTTTGTTCTTCCACTGTAAGGATTTCCATGGAGTTGTCAATGACCTGGTGGCTCGGCTGGCAGCAGCCTCTCGTTCGAAGCCTCTTGTCCTGTTTATAGATGGCCTGGATGAGCTATTGGATAGGGGCGATGATCTTGAATGGATACCGAAACTTCTCCCTGACCATGTCAAGCTAGTTGTGTCAACTCATGAGGAGGCGGAATGCAAAGTGTTGGGCACACTCAAGGTAAATCACGACATACAATGACTAACACCCGAATATGTTCTACTTAATGAATAGGCTGGTTAATTGGTCTTACCAGTGCCATATTTAGTTGGCAACGTAGTCCGGTAAAGGGTACTGAGTGTTGTCTCTTTTTTACTCAACGTGAATCACGACATGCAATGACTAACACCCAAATATGTTCTACTAAATAAATAGGCTGGGTTAATTGTTCTTACCAGTGCCATATTTAGTTGGTAACGTAGTCAGAGTAAAGGGTAGTCAGTGTTGTATTTTGTCAGCTCCATTCATTCATGCATCAACGGACAGCCCAAGTTATACATCAGGCTCCGCAGCTTCTGCCAACCCACCTAATTACCGACTGTGTGGTCGTGACTGGGTTGGTCATAACAAAGACTTGTATGTGTGATGGTCTGCATGGGCAACATAGTAGAGGGATCAATCCAGTGTCTCCAAATCGAAGAAGAAGAACAAAACTTGAGCACCCCTAGATAAGCCTCATCAGTTCTCATTAAGGAAACTCCACTTAGCCTATCCTGCGAATTTAATTACTTTTTTCATGCAGAAACACTGTCCAGATGCCATATACACGCCACTCCCGCCGATGTCGAGAGGAGAGATCATGTCCATGATCAACCAATATCTGGCCAAATCCAACCGCGCGCTCACGCCGGCACAGCATACGACAGTCATGGAACTCTCCCAAGCTAACCCGAACGCCCTCTTTATGGAACTGGTCCTGAGTGAGGCTGTCAGATGGAAGAGCTTCACCGAAAAAAGAGCGACATTCTTGCCTGGTGATCTCCAGAAGCTCATCAATGGTAATGTTGCTCCAGCTTCTCATTGGCTTGTCTAACCAACTTCACATACATACAAACATACATATGATATTGATAATGCGCTTATACGCAGTTCTAAGCGCAGTACAGAGGCAAGAACAGATCAAACAAACAGGTACAGAAAAGGGAATAGCCCTACCAAACCCACGACTAACACGAAAAGATGTGATTTTAGATTCTTCCCTGAAACACGCAGAGAGAACTTTCCCTAGCTTATTGCGCCTTCATCAAATAACGGAAGATCAAATCTCAGTAATAGGCTGTAGGTTAGCCGATTCGAGTCAGCACGATAATTGTCGTCGTACTTTTCCTTGGTTTCGTTGATTACTAACGGCTGTTCAGATTTTTTAACACGGCTATCCCTCACTATATTGCTAAAACGAGACCTCTCAGACACAGTTTAACATGTGTGTGTGTTATGTACTACTCACCAGTAGGCCCCATTCCTGGCTTGTTCAGCTATGATGAGTACTTTCTCTGTTGGTGTGTTGGGTACGGGAACGGCTGTTATAGTAGTAGTTGTGAGCATGTCGTCTGGATATTATAACAAACTGCGGCTGCTCGCAGAACTTTGCTACTGACAGCGGGAATTGGAAATATGTAAATTGTTCGCCAGAACGTTGTATTCAACCTGTGCTTATATTAATCCAGGCTGTAGGTCCGCGAGAAATGAGATTGAACAAACGCAGTGTCTCGTTCCGATTTCCCTTATCCAATGAACATCCTACAAAGGAATTGCGAATAAGGTAAATATGTTTACCTTATGTACTTGTGACCTAACTGAACTGAGTTGCTTTATTTATGTATTATTCACTTTGCCGTTGCCTCGTTCCCACATTAACCCTGTATATACTGTAAGCTTGCGTTGGCTAACAGCCCAAGACTTACAAACTCTTTCTCCTTACAAACGAAGTGGATTTACCAGCTGCTCCGGAACCACGAGTAAAATATTGTTGTTTCCATTACGGTATCCATATGCAACAGTGCTGATGTTATTCCGACTTGACTCGATTTCCACTCTTAGAGGACATGTGGTTCGGTCGGCTGTGAGCAGTCACGTTGGGCATGAATCTTCCGCTCCTCCAGGTTCCGAGAAATTGGCCGGATGGGGACGTAAAATGGCGGTCGCGGGAGCAGGTTGGGATTAGTTACACCTCTGCCTCGATATCATCTGAGACGAGCAGGCGAGTTATCGCCGGTGCTCATCCACGATCAAAATGATCAGGGTTCCTCTATAGGCCTTAACTGGCTCCCTGAAACCGGAGAAATAAAATGAAATTGAAATCGGCGGGCACTTAATCACGAATTGTCGTTTTTAACTTCACAGCCCAATATGCTCGCTTGGAAGATACCCACGGCGAGTCTTTGGTGAGGCGAGCTCTGGGCTACATCACCGCAGCCAGGAATGGCCTCAGCTGGGGTGAACTGGAAGATATCCTGTCGCTAGATAATTACGTCATGAATGACGTTATCGGTCATCACTCCACCAGACTCTGGCATCTACCACCTTGTCTGTTATCTCGGCTGATGAAGGACCTAGATCCGTGGCTGTCATTGGTCAAGATCGATCACGTGTGGTTGTATCGGTGGAAACATCAGCAACTCAAGGCGGTCGCGACAGAGAGGTGCGTGAACATGAATTATCATATCATTAATGTAGTAAAACACAGGGTGCGACATAAACCATCCATACTTGTAACTGCACATAGAACATCTTGTGAATAGCGCAGCTTCACTTGAAAAATGGAATTGAGCGAATCACTTTGATAGTTCGTATCTCGCAGTACCACATGAAGCAATATATGAGGATACTACAAACATGCCTAAGTACACTGTCCAATCATTGACATGCCCCATTGGAACTATCCAAAGATGCACATTTATTACCCAACGAATTGTGATGAGTGAAGTCCAGTGTATGTCTTTGTAATATCATTGTTTTCAATTGAACAATCACTTACAAACTCACAAAGTATGACGGAATTTGAATGATCATCTACAGTATGATGTTCAGTCAGAACAGTGGTTTATCTGATCTAATAGTTTGTTTCTTCTTCTCCATTGGTATAGATACCTTAACGCCCGAGACAGGGCCGCCTCCTATTACCAAGTTTTAGCAGAATATTTCATGGGCAAATGGGCAAGCATTCGGAAACCACATTCGGGCAGTGACGTTGGATCAGACAGACTGGTCAGTGAACAACCTTTGTATTGGACTAGTCATCATGGATCTGGCGTCATCTATAATATGCGAAAGTTCATCGAATTACCAACTTATCTGTTGGCATCGAAGCAACTCACTGTCTTGAAGCAATCTCTGCTGTTTGACTTTGAGTGGATGTTGATGAAGCTGAAGGCCACCTCGTTTGTTGGCATCACTGCCGATGTTCATCGAGCTCTCGAGGTACAGCCGAACGATTCCGAGCTGCGCTCACTGAGCGATGTCCTACGCCTCTCTGCTTCTGCGCTTATAGATGACCCGAACCAATTGGCGTCACAGCTGACAGGGAGATTGAGTAGGCTGGTCATGGAAGATAAACCCAGATCGGTCTGGGAGACCCAGAAATATCCTCTGCTGGCGCAGCTGATGGAGCAGGCGAACAACCCCAGCGTACCATCTCTGGTCCCATCAGTAAGCTGTCTAGCCCAGCCTGGTGGCATATTGTACGACCTGCTGGCTGGTCACACCGACCGTATCACAGCTGTATGCGTGTCTGTAGACGGTTGTCTGGCAGCGACGGCTTCCAAGGATAACACGCTCAAACTGTGGGATCTGAAGACGAGACGAGTGATGAAGACATTGACAGGGACTGGACGCAATGTAAGTAATCGTTTGGTTGATGTCCGTCATTATATGGTGTTATTCCATCACTTATCGTTCTGTTGTTCATTTTCTGACAAATAAATGCTAATAATATGTACATGGCCTCTCTGGTGTCGTGACCGTGGTTGTTCAATGCCATAGTACAATTTGTGCTTCTCCCTCGGCAACCTATTTTGCCAAGAGTTCAACGACCCGCACTGTTCTTTTGATGTTCTAACGAGCATTATAATGACTTCCACTCGTAGCCAAGTCTGGTGCCGTGGTCTTGGTTTTGGTCTAGTGCATGGGTACCATAATTACCTCGCTTTCCGTCACCTACTGTACACAATGTTCAGTGACTCGGTTTGGGAGGTGCAATAATTGTCCACACACGGTACATTATGCCAACACGGCGCATATAGGTGTACCCTCTTTTCCCTGTGCATATGTGGTGGTGATATCAGGAAAGGTATAGAGTTATGGTTGGAGCGCAGTTTCTACAACACAAAATAATATTGAGCAAAAAACGACATGTGAAAATAAGCCACACCGGCGGTCTTGAATTAGATTATCAACGAGTCTGACCTTAGTGCTGTTCTGTTAATTTTCACTCAGGTAAATGCTATCCACCTATATATGAGCTCCGATATCGTAGCCGTTGTCCGGTCCAATATCATCGACGTCTACAGTCTCACTGGGGAGTGTTCGCTAGTGGCTTCCATCGACGAGTTCATCGATCCAGTTACGATCACGTCAACGGGGGCGTCGCGCCAATACCTGGTGGCGCTCTTCAGTGGATCTAATGTCATCCGCGCCTGGGACCTCACCAATGGCTGTAAGCTGATATTAGAGAGGGTGTTCACCCGAAGAAGCATTCATCGAGATGGATCGATGTGTACGTCGTTACAGTCTCATGAAGACAAGGTCCTATATGCCTTTAGGAGCGACAGCAAAGCACACGTCATCAACATCACGACCGGGAAGAAGGTAGGCAAATTAGGGCGTCAGTTTCCCATCCGGAGACATGAATTTAAATCCAGGTGAGGTCATATCGAGGAACTGGAAAACGGTACCTGTTGACTTCCCACTAGATGCTCTGAGCAATGATGCCGCAATCTGCAAGTTGCGGTCTGTGTGTCGACAATCTTCACTACTCTCACACTGAGGTACCGCCATAGAGGTATTGCCGTAGGACTGCCCTGTGTACCCGATGAATGATTCGCAGCTGACGATCAGTGCAATATCCGAGTCCGCCTGAACCCTTGCCTGGCCTTATATAGGATCGAACCTCTGACTGTTACGTATCCTATGAAAATTGAAAACGATCGTGAGTTTTCAGGATATGTTTGTTTATACTCGAAGAGTCTCCATGGCTCATGATAGTTCTCATCAGTTATTCGGTTGGGGAAGGTTCTGGCCTATCACGGGAGGAGAGGACATGGTCTGTTCTTCACTAACTACGTATTATGTTGTGCCTTTCGATTTGCTCCTTTTATTTCTTTGACGAATATTTCCGACATTTTTTTAAATGAAACGCTAGATATCGACAAATAGGCCTGCACTTGTTAATGACCTGATCTCTGTTCCATTCTTTGTCTAGATTTTGGACTTGGTTCCACCCAAGCCTGGGGCTTCAGTGACAGCTCTCTGTGTTTCCATTGACTCCTATATCGTCGCCTGTCGATATGCGTACAAGGTAGTCTCGGAGATCCATCAGCTGGAATTATTTGACATTCAGAGCGGGGCCCATACAAGGAGTATCGCAGGTATTATTGGTCGTCTACACGAGACCGAATCTTTCACATCTTCCATACAAGGTTGAATTTCGATAAACTAACAACGGTTTCCATCTCACCATCTCTATGCACATTGCACATGCAACCCACGTTTGGTTGTCGTGGTCATATAACTGATCATCAATTATCATCAATTGGACGATAATACTGACATAATACACATATGATTGCTCTAATGTTCTACCAACAATCAACGTGGATGACAGTTCCAATAACAATTCCCAAGACCCGAATCTTATAGTCAAACCAACATCGTTCATACATCAACGATGACTACATTGGTCCCGTCTTACGACGGGTGAGTTGACTCTGTCCGTCTGCTACGTATTCAGAATCTCAGAATGTCAGTATAAAACGAATACGGGCGGAACGAAGGAAATGTTAAACGCGAATATCAGCCAAATGATCGTGCAGTACAATACTATGGTCTGTCTGGTTTTATGTTGCTTTCTAAGTAGACCAATAACGTATTAGGCTTCAGTTGTTGTACATGAGGCTAATTGCTTGCTTCTTTGCTCAGTACGGCACTTTTTGGCATCAACCAATATGAAGGAATACTCAGAACATCCAACCTATCGTTCAGACCACGGCAATATAGTCAGCCTGTAGTTATCCTAATTTAGGCAAGTCGACCACAGATCGGATCGGTCCAACCTTTTTGTCGCGATCGTTTACTACACATGCTGACCTAAAGAAACATAACACCTGCTGTATTCCGTGTACTAACGTACCGCCGTCCCTGTCTCCAATCCGAAGATTGCACGTCTGATGTCGTCAGGAAGCCACATGTGAACAAGATCAATACTAATATACCACCGTCCCTGTCTCCAAATCATAGGTTGTACGTCTGATGTCGTCAGCTAGTTATATGTGAACAAGACTAATACTAATATACCACCGTCCTTGTCTCCAAATCATAGGTTGTACGTCTGATGTCGTTAGCTAGTTATATGTGAACAAGACTAATACTAATATACCACCGTCCTTGTCTCCAATTCATAGGTTGTACATCTGATGTCGTCAGACAGCTGTTTGTGAACAAGACAAATACCCACGTGGTCTGCATCAGTCCTTCCGTCAAGTCGAACTCATCAGAGATCGTAGTGTGGAACCTGGATACTGACGAGCATAAACACATGGCTAAACACCCACAGGTAATGGCAAAATAGTATGAATGGAATGAAGCGAGAATGTGGGACGCGAACACATTATTGAACATACACCGTCATTCAGGGAAATTATCATCGATAGAGGGTAGACCTTCAATGTATGTAACGAATGAATGAGATGTATGGGTCGGACATGAATACATGATTTGAATATACACATGTAACAACAAAGCGTCATTTAGGGAAATTAAAATGGGAAGAGGGTGAACTCTCATGAATGTAGCAATGATATGTGGGGTTCGGAGGACACGAGTTCATACATGGAGCGCGCACATTTAACAATAAAACGTCAAATTGCCGAGGAAAACCCTAATGAACGTAGCAATCAGGTAACTGAACTGAATAAACAAAAGCTAAAAATAGGACGCAGCCACGGAGAGTTAGATTCAGAGAACACTACACTACGACAGGGTGAAATTTTCACCCCATGCAGTTATGTTATGGGCTATCGTATTTCTCAAATGTCAGCTAAGATTGTGTTGAACGAGCGTTAACCACGCATTTTCCACCACAGCGTTTTTGGAGTGTATCACGGGGACGAATCAGAGAACACGAACAAAAATGCACAGCAAACTCTCATGTAGAGACTTACCCATGTCAAGTGATCCACGGAGACTACGTACGCAGTATTCACTGGCAGTGAACGAAAGGAATAGGATGCAGTTTCTGAATATCAAGCATAAATATACAATGAAACAGACAACAGTCCTGTTTTATGAAAGTTTGGACTCCTCATTAGACCGTAAAAATGTGTTTCCTCATTTGGAACCAAAGATATTGTCTTCCTTCTCGAGCCGATCCGTCAGAAAACCTGGATGGGAGTTGTGTTTACATCCAACCACGAAACCTCTTGTACGAGACATGTGCACTGAACTTCTAATGTAGTACTCTTAACAAACCATATAGATTCTGCAACGAAATCGGGGAAGTGAAGACACTGGCAAACTAATCATCCATCTGTCTATCTTCCAGTGAGTACATCCAGGCCTCCAGCGGAGTATTGCCGTACTTTAGGGCAGTGATGCGTGGTCATGGAACAACACCGTGCAATATTTACAGGTTAAAAGTTGCTTCTGTATTTTGTGATTATAAGCTCAAATCAGTAACAGCATAATAATTCTAAAGCCCACGAAGAATACTCTTTCTCTCTTTTATGTTTCCAGCTTTCCTTCCTCGCTGCATGTTCAGATCTCACGTTCTTTCTAACCGCGTCGACGACTGACAAAGTGCTCAGGATCTGGAACATCAGAAAGCGGATCAACAAACGCGACCCATCTGAGACTAAGCGAGGGTCCATCCCGAGAGGTATCTGTCAGCTGATACCCATGAAGAACAATACACGGTACGTCGTCGCAAAAACTGATCACAACGGCCCAATCAGCGTGTGGAATGTCATCAAGGGGAAGTGTTTCGGGAGCGCAGTCAGGATAGAGCGAGGGCTGACAAACTTTTTTGACGTAGTACTGATCCGGAACGACCAAGTGGTGATTCTCTCGGATCGTAGAGAAGTCACGGTCGATAATGGAGCGGTCTATCAGACGGTGTACATATACAGTCTCAAGACCAAGAAGTTTGTCCGTAAGGTCAGTGATACCTTCATCGTTCCCGCTCCTGCCAACGAGTACCACCTACTCGATGGAGAGCTTCTGATGGGGCTGTCAGAGAGTCGTGATCACCTGATCGTCTGGAGTCTCCAGAACGGGCAGATCAAGTTCAGGATCAAACGCAGTCAGGAATCGAAAGGACGCAGGACACAGCTCGAGAACGGGGACCGTTTCGGCAGCTACGAGGGTCCTGAAACGGTTCTGATGACGCCATGGGATATCCGCTCGGAATCTGGTGACGCAAAAGAAAAGAGGAGACAGCAGGAGCTCGAGAAAGAAAGACGGAAGCTGGAGATGTGTCGTCAAGAGAAGGACAACCCGATAGAGCAGTATCGTCTGAGTCGGGATGAGGCGATCGTTGTGTGTTCGTATTTTGCACATCATTTCAATGTGTTTAACGTTTCCACACAAGCTCACCTACATACTCTAGAAATGGAGGATTCCTTAATGTACTTGTTCAACTCTAAGATGACCACTACTGGCTCGTTCTTGATTCACGCTAACTACAACGACATCGAGAAGACCAGTTACATCACAGTGTGGGATCTGCAGAAAGGCGTACTGAAGAAACGACTGAAAAATGAAGCTAACGTCTGTTGCATCGACATGAACGAAACAGCCAACCGAGTTGTTTTTGGTAATGAGAAGAGCGTCCTCAAAGTGTGGGATATCAGACGGAAGAACTCGTCATTGAGGAAGCTAAAGGTACCATCCAATCGCTTCAAGCTTGATACGAGTAGTAAGCTATTCATCATGGGGAAAGGTGAGAAGGTACTTGTGTTTTCAGCGGATCTGATGTTATTCAACTTAGATGATGGGACTCATATTGCGACTTTCACGCCTGATCTGAAAATATCGTGCATCGAAGTCGTGTTCGAGAGCCAGCTGATTGTGTTGGCACTTAGCGAGACGTCTGATGTCGTCACTCTGAGACTCAAGGGGAAGGGAATCAAACCTCTTGACGGAGATGAACAGAATGGTGGAGAGGGTGAGGAGCTGTTTGGCGAAACAACTGGAGACTCGAGCGAAGACGAAGATGGAGAGGAAGATGAAGAGGAAGAAGTTGTAGAGAACGGGGGAAGTAAACCTAACGGCTGACGAGAATGACCATTGTCATCTGACTAGCTCAGTCATGAAATGAGTGCTGACGGTGAACCTACTGGCTGAATAGGGTACATCGAGGAGCTGTCTCTTAGCGATCACGGTTGAGATGATGACAGTAGAGCCTTGGGATAACTGAGATACTGAGTAGGCTACCCGTATTAACGTGTAAACCTGACTAGGTACGCACGATGGATCTAACATGGATAACGACATGACCGAGTGAAGCTACCGTTTGAAAGGGATGTCTAGTACTCATCTGAACGGTCATGAACTGAATGTAGTCGGAAAATTGAAAGTGCTGGCTGCCTGGGACACCGCATAATGACGACGGTAGACTCTTGGGATGGTCTGACTGAGATACCGACTGCCAGGGATGTCATCTGAGAAGTCATAAACTGAATGGGGACGGTGAAATGAACCCGCCGGCTGACTGGGATACCAAGTAGCCGCATGAACGTGTACACCTGACTGGGTACGATGAATCTAACGGCTGGAAAAGATGTCGAGTGTCCGTCGGAACTGTCATAAAACATTGGAGGCGGTAAAGCTATACGGGCTGATAGGGATGTCATCTGAGTGGTCATAAACTGAATGGGGACGGTGAATTGAACCCGCCAGCTGACTGGAATACCGAGTAGCCGCATGAACGTGTACACCTGACTAGTTACGATGAATCTAACAGCTGAGAAAGATATCGAGTGTCTGTCGGAACTGCAATAAACAATGGAAGCGGTAAAGCTATACGGGCTGACAGGGATGTCATCTGAGAGGTCATAAACTGAATAATGACGGTAAATTAAACCAGCCGGCTGGCTGAGATACTGAGTACCCGTCTGAACGTGTAAACCTGACTGGGTACGATGAATTGAACGGCTTAGAAAGATATCGAGTGTCTGTCGGAACTGCAATAAACAATGAGGCGGTAAAGGTATACGGGATGACAGGAATATCATCTGAGTGGTCATAAACTGAATAATGACGGTAAATTGAACCCGCCGGCTGGCTGAGATACTGAGTACCCGTCTGAACGTGTAAACCCGTCTGAGTTTGATGAATCTAACGGCTGGCAGGATTATCGATTACCGTCTGAATTGTCATAAACTATAGTAAAGCTACCGTCGGATAGGGATGTCATTTGAGCGGTCATAAACTAAATGAGGGGGGTAAATTAAACCTGCCCGAACGGCTATATCATGACCGAGGATGGTATATCTGTGGGCTGACTGAGATGTCAGGAACCCGCCAGTATGGGTATAACCTGGATGGTGAAGCCACCGTTTGACAGGGATGTCGAACACTCATCTGAGCTCATGTCATAATCTGAACAGAGGTGGTAAAGCCACCAACGGACTGGGATGTAGAGAACCCATCTGAGCTGACATATGGGGGTGGGTTTGTATCGGGAATTAACAGCGACTGAACAGCAGTCTGAACAGTCAAAACCCAAATGGAGATGCGACTGCTGAATGTATGGCTGCTGGCTGTTGGGCTGATGGTCAATGAACCTGAGTTGTGGATATGCTAAGTTGATTATAGGGTGGGTGGCGTTTTAAGAGACGATTTTATTATCGGTAACGCGAGGACGAGGGCGAGGGGTAAAAAAACAAAACAATGTACCACCCCAGGTCTTGAGATGTTCATGTGATACAGGATTATGCGGTTGTGTGAACAATATAAGCACCACGAAGGTACCATGTGGCACGCAGACTTGGAGCGACGACCCCTAACCTTAGGCTTACAGTCGGTTAAATGCGAAAAGACCAAGGGCACACACCTCGCATGGGCTGGTATTTTAGGAATAGAACGCTGATATATGCTGTGCAGATCATTATCAACATCCGATCATTAACATTGGGAGCCACAAATGATTGTACGGTTGGTGGATGGAAAAATCATTCAACAGATTTAATCAGAGAGGGCATGGAAGATTCATAGCAAAAGTAAAAATAATATTGCTTGTGTCCACGTCGCCTGTGTGCCTATACCGGGGGACAAGGAGACTTCCCCCATATTCGGTAAAAAATGCCTAATGCCTTTTATACACATCACTCAGTGAGTTAATAGGGCTTAGTGTATGTTCTTCCCAATATTAAAGCAACCTATCAGGAACCACGAATTAAAAAAATCATGATAGTCAATTTGTATTCGGGGTGCAATATTCCATTCCAATTAGCCTATAGCATGTATGCCATCAGTTTGACATATTGTCGGAGGGAGAGAAATCGTTTCTTTAGATTTCTCCGGAAGTTGATGTTGGACTGGATAGCAACCATTCGTTGAAAATATGTGGTTGGGTGAGAGCAGACAACAGCGAACAATATGTGCGGGCGAATAAACTGAGTCAGTCAATCTGGAGTTGTTAAACCTCATCACTTTTCCTCTTTGGAACATCGAAGAACTCGCTTGGTTCGGCACAGCTGCAATACCGTGGTTCTTTTTTTCAAAGATGGGGGAATCACACATAGAGAGCGATAAGTCGAAAAAAAGGAAAGGTCGGGGCAAACGCTGCGCTTTCTGCTGTTAATGTCCAGTCGACGGGGCCAGAGCTGCCAGGACAGCAGTGTCCTGGCCCAGTGCGAACACGAGGTATTCATCACAGCTGAGTCGGCTGAGATGCATGAACAGCCAGAATTAACAGTAGTTGGAGCTTGTGCCAGACCTACCTGGCAGCCGACTTGATTTGTCCTGCCTAGAGAAGGAATCAACATGCCAAGGGCGCAACCACATGTTGAAAGTTGGGGGATCAAATGGTCCATTCGTCAAAAGTTGGGGGTCAAAATCACGCTACACATCAACAGTAGAGGGACTTCCAAAAATGTGGGGGTCCACCCAGAAATTGGGGTCTCAGCTCCCCAACAGTGGTTGCACTCCCGGGATTCGAACCCATGACTTCTGGATTCCGAGCATAATCAACATCTGGCCACTAGACTATGTTGGCATCTTTACGGTCACGCG
>JAODTT010085489.1:0-14827 GCA_025400115.1 Pentamera pediparva
ACTTAACTGGTCATTCAACTTGGCACCTAATATCCCGCCAGTCACACACAACCCCACCGTACTTCTCGGCTTCCGTAGGATTATGAAAACGAAGATGGTGAGCACAATGGAGTAGAACGGCCCTCGGTCATCGTAGTACGGGTAGTCTGTAGAGGCTGGTATTTCGGTGCTGTAGTTGGTCGGTCGTGGCGCCATCACTGGTGGCGCTCCACTCGCACGGATCCAGAGGGTTGCCAAGGGTTGTGGCGCAACAGTTGAGTTTTCTGTGGAAGAAAAGACAGAGAAAAAAGAAAGATTATCACATCAGTGGGGCCACATGTCTTGTTCGAAAGTTTTTAAATTTCTGACGTCTGAGAGAGGTGAAATCATATCTCTTATTTATTCCTTTAAAAGATGAAACAGGTTAGTGTTCTTGCTCTAATCAGCGTTACAATAAATCCAATCGATTATTCTTTTAACCGTTCGAGGTGTGGGATAAGAGACGAGTTTATTAGATGTATTTCAACTCTTATTTTGTTAGAAGAGTAATTCTTTCCTCCGGCACACTTCCTAAGAATCGATGATAAGAGACCACGGGTCATTGATGTAGGAAAGGACATAGCCCGCAGTCATTTCCACGGTGTAGGTATAATGTTTTCTAGCATTCATCAATCAGATTGTTGTAATTCTGGTGCTGGACCAGTTATTTCTGGATCACGATTCCAATTTTTAGGACTAGATTTGGGGGGCCTAGAAAGCCCCTGGAAAGTTACCCTTTACCTATGAATATATTCTGTTAAATGGAAACCTCAACACCAGCTGCCATTCTATAAATTTTGTGGCTTCACAGGTTCCGTTATTTGGTGTGTGCTATGTTATCGCTCTACGAATGTTGTAGTCGACTATACTGGACCAGCCATTCAGTTCAGTTCAGTTTATTCATGAGTTCAGTGAACAAGAACAAACATAATATAGGCCTAACGTACTCTCATTCCTAGGACATAAGCAATCAATATATCTGAAACGAATGGAGACCAGAAAATGTTAGACAACTTTCACGAAGTCTGGCCACCAGAACGAAAACAAGAGGAAGCAAGAAAATGGAAAGGGAAGAATAGGCACATATGGAGTGGAACAGGAGGAGCAACTCAAAGAAACTTGAATTCACAACTCAATTAAACGAGGCAGCTATCATGCCTCCGCCCTATCCCTTTCCGGGTAGTAGACATATGTCATGCATCATGATACAGCTGTATGCGGCTACTAGCGCATATTTTCTTGTATGCTCCAGTGGTTACTGTGGTGCAATCTCAATTTCATAATCCAGCTGACCCTAACTCTCCTATGCGACAGTATCTACCGTGTCATAGCGTAATCTGTATTATGTGTTCACTCCAGTAGCTAGTGGTGCATGCAATTGTATCGGGTAACTGTTTGAACTCCTGCAACCCACTCTCTGTCTCTCAGTCTCTCCCTCTTCCTCATACATTGTCTGAACCTCTCGCCCTGTGGAATGCCCCGCCATCTGTGGACTTCCCCTCTTCCTAAAATCTTCAGCTCTCTCAAGTTTAATATAACAATATGTCTGTTACTAATCTCTCTTTATTTTCATTAGCGGACATTGTCATATTTTGTTCTTCCACTCATAAAAAGTCATATCTTGACCACTAATTAGTCAGATCACATATGAAGTTACTACCTAATAGTCGGATTTGACTATTGACTGGTCACTATTTTCACTCTATTAATGGTTTTCTATGAAGTTGACCACCGTAACAGTGATTTTCGAGCTGTTCGCAATGACAACTCAAGAATCGACTGAGTAAAATATCTCTAATTTTCAGTGATTTCAGACAACAAATTTACGTCCCATTTCCCCCCATCCTCTCTTCTCCTCGTGCACTGTATGCGTGGTCGCTTCGATCATTGGAAAAAGAGTTCGCCTCACATTCATACGTCACATTAAACCACATCCCCTAATAACATATTCGCCAGACAAGGGAATGCGATTCCTCTCGCCTCTGTGATGGTGTGACATCCAACTAGCATATTTATTGGAGTCGTTAAATACTCCCGGTAAAACGCCAGGCTATATGCTTCCGTTTCACCGTGGCTTCTATACTTGTACGCAATTGATCAGATCCCTACGTCTGACAAACGGCGGATAGCTCAGAAATGTCAGCTAACAAATGGCAAAAGAGAATAAGAGGAAAAGCTGACACAGACGTTGGAGCGATAGAATTCGTTTCTGCTATTTCGCCGTTTTATAACAGATGATGTGGTGTCGTGTACTCTTCCCATAATATTGCGGCATTTTACTCTATTCAATTTAGCCTATCACGAGAGGTTTTGTATATTAGGCTAGTAATATGTCTTTATAGTTCCGTAGGGTGATAAAATCATACGCCACCCTCGCCGAACATTTCCCGTTTAATAAGATATGCTGAAACATACCGTTTGGCGTTTACTGGAACTCTAGAAGCCCCGTCGCTGGACTTCAAAGAAGCAATTCCGGCGTCTAGTGTGATTGTTCCAAGTTTTAAGGATATCAATATAATAAAGCTATCTGTTTCAATCAATCACTTCAATCTGTTTCAATTATAGGAGTGCATATGGGAATGCGCCGAACATCGAAAGGGCTCATTTAGTAATGTTAGGTTATTCAGTTAAGATAGGCCTCCTATATATTGAATTAGAATGTCAGCTCATGAAAGGGAGGGGAGAGGGGAGGGTGAGAATGGTGCTTAGCGAACAGAAAGGATCACATGGTTGTGCCAACTGTAACAATTATTTTCCTGTTCATCCGTCTCTAGAGCAACACTAGGTAGTGTCACAGCGCCAACCCCCAATACAAACCCCACACCCAGCCCTCTTCTTTCACCAAGTGGCTGCGACCTTGATACGATAGACATGCAGATCAATTACCCATTCCGCCTGGCCTATTTCAAGCCGGAACAACCTAATGTTCCAAACGAATGGCTCTCTAAACTATAATTCAAGCTGCATTTTGTTGTTGGCTAGACTAGCCCCCACCCCTAGGCCTATAGGCAGAAATGTCTGTCATGTTCCTATGAAAATAAACGTTTTTTTAGTTGAGGAAAGTCTGATTGTAATCTGATTTCATGTGATATGTATGACTGTATGTAGCCTAGGGCCCGTAAGGCTGAAGTTGCTAAAAGTAAATTTGGTGGCAAAACAGAGACATCTCGTTCCGATAGTTCGATATTCCAAAGAGTCGTCATTGGGCCGCTAACCCACATCCATACACGGCCTGGTACGGATTTTTGTGAATCATGCCGAGTCTCCTTCACACTGAAGTTCTATCTATTCTTAGTCTTGGCCTCGGCTAGGCCCTGGTTCCTTTTCTGAGGTGTTCTATATGATCTTGTCACGTAGAACTTGAAGCACAGTCGCAGTAAAAACTAAGCTCACTCGTACTCAGTCAGTGACAGCCTAGTGTTGATAAACAAAAACTAGCCTAGGCCCCTAGGCCTACAACTTACGAATCAAAATACATCAGCGCTAGCCTGGCGCCCTAGCCCACTTGCTACAACTTGAACAATCAACCAATATACTTGTACTAATTATAGTACGACACACAGAGCAGATATAGGCTAGGCCTATTCATTGTATTTATATTCGACACACAGTGCAAGAGTGCGATTTTAGTGCACACTGGCCTATGCGATGATGTAAATACGGCTCACAGCAGGCTTCCGCTAGCTACCGTGGTTGTGAGCGTTTTAATTACGATTTTTGTCCAGAATTTAGGGAATTACTTAGAACAGCTGGTATTGGAATGAACCCTGGGTTGTAGTTATACAGGCAATCAAAAGCGCTTGCAATTTTACGAGCAGATCGATGCGAAAATACGAATGTTACTTACCGCAAAGTTGACTATTGTCAAACATTGAAAAGTTCAGATTCAACTAATCGTATAATTAACATAATGATAATGACGTCACTTGTTGTTGTAACCGCGGGAGAGTTCGCGTAGTAGGGACGACGGGAAATCGAGCGACTACCGTAGTAAAAGCACGTAGTACGCCAACGTATAAGGTTGCCGCATGCGCAGTTGGTCAGAAGTGACGTCACTCGTAGTAGCCGGCGTTGCCGTAGTCAAATCTAAAGCTCCTTAATGCCTAGACGACGGGGCTAGTGCTGCATGGACAGCAATTTCCTTCCCCGGTGCTTACACCAGGTACTCATTACATTACAGCTGAGTGGGCTGGGGCGCAACAGCAGCCAGAATTAATTGGCGCGATGATAAGTCAAATAAGAAAAACGCCCAACCGAACCTCTCTCGATTACTCGGGCTACATGGCAAGCCGATTTGAGTCTTCCTGCCTAGAGAAGGAACCAACATGAACTACCCGGGACTCGAACCTGCGACCTTTTGATTGCCAGTCCAGTCACCACATCACTGTAGGCTATGAAGGCTCGACAGGTTGAGTACATGAGTCGAACAGGCAGGTCGAATTGTCATCAGCTGCCGAACAGAGAGATACAGGCGTTATCTCTTGCCAAGAGCCATTCTCGGTCGAACCAATGAGTTCTGTAGGAAATATGTTCTTTGCATGTGCCAGTATGTAGGTGTAAGTAACAGTATTTCTTGTAGTCCTATATTTTCATCGTAGTGTTGATAAAAATCATAAAGTTATATATATATATATGAATTTAAGTATAAATTATGTAAAATGATATTTTCTATGAAATGTATGATATAGTATATGTTTTGTTGCATCCTATTTCATGTATGGAGTGAATTCTAATTCCTTTCATGGTCGATTCTAACATCAGTATATCGTGCAAAATCAAATTCGTGAGGTGGCAACGGGATTGATGTTCCTGGATTAACACCTTGAGGCTTTGAAGCGCTCGAACACGATCTCCCGGCTCGCCGCTGCCTTCTCGGAAATAACTTGGCTCAGAGGGTCAATTACAAGTCACTGTGCGCACACTCGCATCGATGACGTCGCCTCAAGCTCCGCTGAGCATCGCTCGACGTGACGGCCGTTCCCGGTAGTCTACTACCAGTTCCGACCGGCAGGTGCACGAGGAAGGAAGTGTGTGAAGACTGCTGTCCGATATGGTGGTTATGTGATTAACACATCGGAACTTGGAAGCGATCTATAACACGCTCTGCTGCCTCCCCGCTGCCGTCTCGGAAATAATTTGGGACTCAAAGGGTTAAACATGCTGGTTACAACATCTGATGCAGTTTTTCCACCAGTGCGTAAAAGAGGCACTATCGTCTAGTAGCAACTGACGAAAAAGCGACGGCGTCGTTTGCATGACGTCCCGGTGAAAAATCACTCCAGTGCAATTCGATGTCGATATTCGGGACCGCATATCTTCACTGCAATATGTCAATGCAAATTACTTTATAATAAACCGTGTAAACGATTCTTTCCCGTGACGTCATGCAAACGAGGCCCTCGCTTTTGCGTCGAGTGTTGCGAGACGATAGTGCGCATTTGAGCTCCATCTAAATATAGGCATGACTCTAACAAAGTCGTTATCCTTCTTATATTGTAGAGAGGGCGACATTATACGATTCGTCGGGAACACAGATCTGACGTCACTGACCATCAAAGATGTAAAAGAAATGTTTTGGAACTTGGACTTCAATCTGCAAATTACACTGGTAAGTCAAAGCGTGTAGTTCCGTAAATAAATAGGCTACAACGTGTTAAGGTGGTAGTACAACGTGTAAATTGATTAGTACAACATGTAACTTTACTAGAACAACATTTGTGTTTACAACTATAACGTGTTTACTCAGTAGTAGCCTACAAAGTGTTAATTTAGCACAAATGAATTACGCGAAATTGAGTGACCTTTTTGGCCTTCCATACATGGGAGGGGGGCTGGGTTCATTTCCCATCAGTTATGGTAGTCAACAGTTATAGTGTAGTTGTTGATGACCTCAAAGTTTCAGTTCTGCTGTGTTTTTAGCTGCGTAAAGTAGTAGTTGTCCTTGATGTCGTCGTAGTGGGAGCGATCTTTTGGAATTACACAATAGAAACGTCATGTGTTGCAATCAATACGTTCAGGAATCTGGCTGTGATGGCGGAACGTGGAAGTTCGTTCGGCACCCCCTCTCTCGGCTGATCTGTAATTGCAGAATTGTTATCATGGTTCATTATTAAGATAAGGCGAGCTATCACCGATGTTCATCAACAAGCCTACCTGGCTCCTGGCTTCCTTTGCGAGCGTCTGCGTCGGTTTCCTTAACCGGTGAGTAGGCCTGAATGAACTGAACAGAAACCTTCTTCTTCTTCCCAATATTGACTGATATAATATTTTAATACTGTGGCGTTTATAACGGGGTTATCGTTCTATCTTAGGTTGTACTTCGTCTGCCAGAAGATGAAACCGACAAAAAAGATGGAGACCTAGACTACGAGATGATCACTGCAACTCTACACCTCAAGAAAGAGGGTGAGTTCAGAAAATAGTTACCCCTTCTCAATACTTCCCGAGTTCCCCACTTTTTTTCGCTCGTCCCACCAGATAAGTGCGAGGTACTACCAAATGAAAATAAACCATGGAACGTAATGTGATGTCTGATCATCGAAACTCTTTTCCCTCATATTACCCCCTCTCTTCACCCCTTCAGCCTCCTCTCTTTACCCCTTCAACCCGAACTCTAAAAGCAAAACACCTCCGAAAGTGTGGAGTAAAATAAAAACTCCATAAGACTGAACATTCACTCCGAGAGTGTGATAATATATTCCCTCGGAGTGAATTTTCACTCAGATAAGTTTCACTCCGATGGGGTGAAAATTCACTTTTCGGGGAGTGATCACTATATAGGCGCCCCAAAACGAGTAATTTTTCACTTCCTCAGAGTGGAAATTTGCGGTATCACATAAATGTTATACCTTTCTTTTCACGTAGACACCACGATCAGGTTCACGGCTCACGTCGATGTCAACACTGGGCGGTTCTTGACGTGCGCACCATTGGCTAATAAGTTGTACATCTCAGTGAAAGTAGGCGGGGATCAGAAATACATTTGTGTCGAAGACGGCGTTCCAAAGATCATGCGAATGGTGGACAGGCGTGACCGAAGCAATTGTAAGTGTTTGTATTTTTCATGGGGGACACTTCAGCATATGATTGCATGATTGAGGACCAGTGGAAATTCCCCCTCCCTCCCGGCCAACCTGCCAACTCACGCCGCGCCGGTGGCCAGTGAACATAAACGACCCTTCCTGAATAACAGAGAGACAAAAGAAACAACCTTCACTGTGCTACATATTTTTTTAAATGGTAATAGTTTCATGAACTTTTTTCACTCAAATTTAATCTCAAAATCACTAGACTATATAACAGCTAACAGCATTACCCCTCTTTCAACGAGACTGCGTACGTTCTCCGACAATCCCAGAGAGTATATGGCAGCCATGAAGGCGCACGAATGTACACAAGTCCCCAATCAGCACATGGGTTAGAGAGGAGCAATTTGAGATGGATACCTTGCTCAAGGGTACTACGTGGACTCGAACCTACAACCTCTGGATTTCGAGTTCGACGGGTTTTTTCTCTCTCTCATTGAGAAAAAACGTGTAATCCTCAACTCATGGAATAATTGGGCTATTTCACTCATGAAAGTTCATTATCTGCATAAAGTATTACCGACTGGAGAATTAATATAGGCGTACACATTTGCTATTAGGCCTACATATGTCGTACATGTTGAAAAATATTCTTACAGTAGTACATGAAACATACAGCAACGCAACTTCCGACACAAAACGAGGCTGACCACATAATTTACAAATAATGTGAAGAATTCGTCAAAGTTCGTCAGTGTCGTTTCAACTCGGCTGCGCCTCGACAAAAAAACGTTCAATCTTCTAACGCATGGAATAATTGAGCTATTGTTCACATAAAAGTTTATTATCTGCTAACTATTTCAGCTTCTGGGGAATAATATCAACATCTTCTCTTATGTTTTAGTCTACTGGAGGATACAGCTAACCCTGGGCGTGGACGGAATCAATCGCTTCATCTTGCTACACCACACCACACAGAAAACACTCTGCTGTGATCTCGACCCCACGGAAGACACCGCGCTCGTTAAAATGGTGAGTCTGACGCCCATGGAAGGCCATGACGGCAAAACGGTCAATATGAGAAGAATTTGAATCAGTCAAGCAGGACCATGATATCCCAGTTAAAGCGCACCTCCAGTAAAGTAATTCCTGATTGGCTATTCGTATTGTATGAACTCAGCGTTGGGTTAGCGTTGTCCATTGAGGATAGTTCTTGTCCGGAGGCCCTGATATGACATGCAATTCTTCATTGAACAAGAATTTCCCTTGTTGGCTGACATTAAGTAGGATCTCCAACTCAATCATCGAACTCATCTCACTCAAGTGGACCGTTCACTCCTCCCGAAGTGTGAAGTAAAAACATTCACACCAAGGGAGTATCTCCGGTGAATCAAAAGAGAGTGATAATTGGAGACACTCAATACTCTTTCTGTGTGAATTACCACTCGGAATAGTGGTCTCTCACTCTTTCGGAGTGAACTGTCATCCTTTCGGAGTGAACTGTCACTCTTTTGGAATGAATGTTTTCACTTCACTCTTTGGGAGAGTGAACGATTTACTCTTTTGGTTTTTGAGAGTAAACAAGAAACACAATCAATTTTAGACATATCGAGCAGCTGATCAGGAAACACATCGTTGGATTAACTCGATACCGTAAATAATACGTGGCTATATAATCCATATTTTCAGCGTTTATCGGTAATATCTGGTCCTGGAACCTTCACCTAATTGTCTCTTCTCTTCTTCAGTCAACGAGAGGATTCCTGCCTGAGGGAAGGTCCTCGGAGGTAGACAACAGATGGATCCTCAGGGACCCCACCGAGGGCGAATCGACGAGTCGCGTGTTTTACTTGAGATGTGCTGAACACCGAGGTAGGTATTCGTCGTGACGTATCCAGTCAATGTATAACAGCAGACGCAACACCGCGACATAGTCTGCCGCGACGCACTGGCGGTTCCTTGATTACCTCTTCAGTTCAGCTAGTGGTATAGATTGAGCGGCGAAAATACGGGAATCACGGGGATGGTTCCCCACTAGAATGCCAGGCGCCGCCACGTGAGCGTTTTCAGGTGTGCAGCATAATATATATTAAGAGAGGGGAGTTGCGGATGCCCCCCTCCCGGCTAGAAAAACACTGGCTGCCATAGGGAAGAGACTAAAGAGAGGACTCTGCTAGTCCCTAGACTATGACAAACGGCTCACCACAAACCTGTTTGGGGGCAACATGTAGATATGCAAACTACGCGTTTGACCTCATCGAAAAGCACATCTCCTCACGTTTGATCTTTCGAAGTTCCTACGCTTGCAATGGTACGTCTTCGGAGAGTAGAATTGAGAGCAAAGCGCACACGCACACAAACAGGCGCGCGCACACGCATACGCACACAAAACGCAGAGGAGCGCTCGCAGGCACACACACAAGTGCGCTCTCATGGCGCGCACCTACACACAATCGTCTCCCCAGCATCTTCAGTGAGGTGGGTGAGAGTCTGTTCCCCCTAAGTATATAAGAGCAGAAAATGTTCGTAAATGCAATATATCATTGTTAGGTCATTGTTTAACATGTTGGCATCGAATTCTACTTTGGATAACGATGGCAAAGTCCCGACAGTAACCAGACTACCCACGTGGTGAGACGACTTCGATGCCTTCAATCAATTCTTTAATTCGCAGAGCTCGGAGAGTTCTCAGCAGTCTCAAACCAAGATCTCCAATGGTCCTGCAAATATCCCTGTTATGATTTCCGAGCGTTGTGATCTTGAACTTGCTCCTGTCCTACACAAGGTCTCCGAACTCTCTTATTCCTCCGGAAGCTTTCCTCTGTCCTGGAAACTTGCATATGTAGCTCCAGTCCTGAGAAGGGTGATAATCATATCCCCGCAAACTATCGGCCAATTGAGTTGACCTCTCAGCTCTTCAAGACCATGGATTCAATCATCACTGACCAACCCTCTGTCCCATACTCAGAAGGTAATCTGTTAGTCTCTGGCCATCAGTATGGTTTTCGGTTTTCGGGAAGATAGGTCAACAGGTGCCTACTGGCGTTTGCTACTCTTGTCTGATCAACTTTCTTGGGGTCGAGTGATTGCTCTAGACATCTCCAAAGCCTCTGACCATGTCTGGCATCGCGGACCTGTACCAAACTTCCTATATTTCACCTACATCCTTCTCTGATCAGCTAGCTGGATATCTGACTTCCTCTGCAATCGGTCGATAGCTTTCACTTCTTCAGTTCATCTTCACTTCATCAATAACTATCTTGATGCTGTTCTCGTCCAGTTTTCTCTTTCGCTGATGACACGCAATGAGGCAGAGACAACCATGTCACATTCAGTTGAACGGAATCTGAAAATCGAGCAGCTCATCATTACCCGAAAGCGCGACGAGACTCCCCAAGTGTCAAAATGGAAGGTTTTCAGCTCGAACTCTCAGACTCCATTGTTCAGATTGGGATACGTCTAGAATCGGATCTGAGTTGGACGTCACATATTGAAGACATTGCTAAACGTGCTTCTCAGAAACGAGGCTTCCTCTTCCGCTCTCGCAACCACTTTGAAGCGGAGCACTTGTTGCGGCTCTACAGAGCTCAAATACGTCCTCAGCTTGAGTGCTCTGTTCCCACATTTGGAATGACGCCACTCGTATATACAACTATTGGTATCCTTGATAAGATCCGGTCTGAGGTCAATAGATCCATCAGTTCATCGGATATATTTCTCTCACTGCCAAACTCCAATCCTTTGAGCTCCGTAGATATGTTGCTGCACTCTTCCTTCCCTACCGTTATTTCATTGGGCGATGCTCCTCCACCTCCCCACTCTTCCGCTGACTTCGTGCAGCATGCACCGCTATGCTGCTCGCATCTCTGCAGCCTACACTGTCTCTCACCCTTCCTCTCCCATTGTTAGAACCTCGGTCTATAGTCTTTGTACTTCCCTCTTGCTTTCCTTCATCTTACAACCCCCAGGCTTTTAAATCTAATGTTAACAAGCCCTCTCCCTTTCTACTCCTTCCCAGCATTCTCCATGCCGGTCTTCGACTGACCTTTGCAAGCCATTCTCTCGTTAAAGAATATTGTGCAATCATATCGAATTAGTATTAGATTTATGTATACATGCAGTGGTGAGATATGTTATTATGTCATTCCTACTAACGTGACATGCATCACAAGAAATGTCTCGAATTGCTACAGTCCCTGTATGTCCTCTGGTTCTTGTATCAAAGAATGAGCTGTTTAGTACATTCATGTGCAGTATTGTGCACAATGTTATCTCTGATTGCATTCTGAGGGCGAGATTCCATAAGAGCGGATGCGGGATGCGGTAAAGCACCATAAATGTCGCGTTCACGCGAGCACAAACGTGGAAAGTTCCCGAATAAGCTGCATTCGGGTTGCAGAGATAGAGACGAATTCCATAGAGGCAGAAATTCATTCGAATAAAATGGAACGAACACGGAGTATGCAGAAGTACCACGCGTACGAATGCGGCATTGCATACCGCAAAGGAAGTATGTGGAATATTTTCCTCAAAAAACAAGTTTACGTCCATATTCATGAGCTGCTACGTATTTATTGTCTTTCTGCCTCGTCAGACTCCTTTTTCTCTTCTCAATAATGTTCCTTCTTCGCGAAACTGCGACTCTCAAATTCATGCCGCACCCCGCAACGGCACTCGTGGAATCTCGCCTTGAGACTATTTGCACTTGTTCAAATGGCCATCCTGATATAATTTTAAAACTGCCACACCACCACTATAGTATTCAATTGTATATATATCAAAGCTAAACTCAGATGGTGACCGAGCCAGTTTCGGCTCCTCGTTTGGGGAACGATGTCGATATCACAGTGACAGATTCTACTTCTGTTGAGTCATTTAAAGAGGCACTTTCGTGTAGAAGCAACTGACGAAAAGCGACGGCGTTGTTTGCATGACGTCACGACGAAAAATCATTCCAGCGCAATTCGATATCGATATTCGAGACCGGATATCATCATTGTGATATGTCAATGAAATTTATACCGTATAAACGTGTCTTTGTCGTGACGTCATGCTGACGACGCGGTCGCTCTTTCGCTGGGTGTTGCGAGGCGATAGTACTCCTTCGAAACCCGTAATGTTACAATCAGTAAAGTTCATGATATGGCATGAGAATAATTACGCTGTGTCTGTTGAGCGCACTCGAGCATTTTCCGCTACATATACAGATGTCACTTTATAATTTTCATTATTATAAATACCACTTCGTGGTACAACTTGCATATTCATTCATATGATCTGATTCATTTGTTTTTCACAATATTAGCATTCTTCATGAGCGTCATTGAGAGCGGTCCGAACCATGGACGTTTGAGGTACGCCCGGGATACTGCAGCGCACCCAAAACGGAAGTTCTATTTCAACGAAGCATGAACGAGCAATGGCCAGCACCGTCGGAATAGAACACTTCCGGATATCATGGATGTCTAATCAGAACGCGCGATAGAAGCTTGTAGAAATTGCCCATCTGTTACTCCGAGGGTGGGTGAATCACCAAAGACATACCGGTACTTCTGATCAGGGAAATGTCATCTTACGACATTTCCCTGTTCTGAATAGGATCATGAATGCAGTGAACTTATCCTTCCGCAGTGAACATAACTTTCAGCAGGAAGGTATTTATCGTATTAGATCGGATTAGCTCAGTCGGTAGAGCTCTGGCCTGTTGATTGGAAGATTGTGAGTTCGGATACGGTACCGCACAAGACCGATCAGCTTTTCCGTTGTGTCCTTGGGCAAGGCGCTTCATCTCGATGCCCCTCCGCCCAGGTGCTAAATGGGAACATGTGAGGAACTTGAGCACGACCAGCGCTGATTTAACTGCTGTCATATACCCTCTGGGTTTATCGGAGTGTATGCCTGGTTTCATATGAGCAGGGGTGATGATGTGAAGCGCCACAGAGTATCGTCAGATATAAGGGCACTTTATAAATATACTACATTATCATCACCAGTGAACAGATCCTCTAGCAGTGAACAGAACTTCCAGCAGGAGGGTGTTTATTGACGGACTGTTGTCTCAGCCCGAAAGGGTCAAATACCGAAACTCCATCCTCATCACCTTTATATATTTGTTGAGCCCCAAAAGTTATTCCAGTTCATACAAGTCTATTTCAGTTTAAACTAGATTAATCCGGGTAAACCAGCTGAAACCAGTCACCAATGTATTGGTAGAAGCAATTGATGCCAATTGGTTCTGCCGGTTAGTTACCGGTAGCAACTCATTACCCTGGTATAACGATCGCACTGTTGGCAATGGCGTACCCGCGCGCAGTGGACACACTCAGTCAGAAATCCTATGCATTCCCAGCACAACCCCTCCCACAAACGAGACTAACTAAAAAGATCTAATGCACCAGAATTCAGGAAGGGTGCCACCCACCTGAACAACTTCCTAAGCCCATCCCGTCCGAGATCGGAGCGTCTGCTTATACCCCTGCTGATTGTTGTAAAAAAATAGTTTGTAGCTATCCCAAAGTCAACAGTGACTCTTCCGCTTAACTTACAGTATTTTACTGATGAGATCCAAAATGGCAGTCTCACTCAGCGAAAGAGTGAACGTTTTGGAAATATTTTCAAATCGACTATAAATTTGGTCTTGATAAAGGTGGAACATGATTTCGCTAAACTTGTTGAATGTTGAGTGCATGTGGTCTCGTCAAAGGTGGAGGTCGTTCTGAAGTCTCTGGACCTCAAATCATTCAATTTACCAAGTTTGTCGGATTTCAACGATACGTGTTGTATATTGACCACATGTGGTCTCAAAAAACGTGGATGTCGTTGTGAAGTATTTGGAGCTCAAATTATGCAAATGTCCATTTTTTGTCGGAGTTCAACGGAACTTGTGGTCTCGACAAACATCGTTCTGTGGTATTAAGAGGTACAATTATGCGAACTCATCTGGTTTGACTGATTTCAACGAAAGGTTGTGAGTGTGGACTACATTTGGTCCAGGCAAAAGTGGAATTCGTTGTGTGCTCATCGGATGTCATTCAGAGTCAATTTATGCAATTTCTCAAAGTTTGTCGGATTTCAACGAAACTTCATGTTGTTTATAGACAGCTAGATGTGGTCCCGATGAACGTGAAGGTCATTAGTTGTGAAGTATTTGAGGAGGTCGAATCATGCGAATTCAGCAAATTTGTCACATTTCAACAAAACCGGTGGGTGTGGTCTACACGTACATGTACTCAGTCCCGACTAAGGTAGGAGTCATTCCGGAGAAATTAGGGGTCAAATTACGCGAAATTAGCAAGTTTAGCATATTTTAACGCAAATTGGGTTGAGGTGGACCCGGCAAATGCGGAGGTCATCGGCGGTAAACATCACGGGGATAAAATTATTGGGTTGCAAGTACATGTCCATGTAGGTCTACACTGTAAAATGACTGGGTAATTTTCGGGAATCTACCAATATTCTGGGTCAAAGTTTTGACCCAAGTTGGGTCGAATTGCCTCATTCGGGTCAAAATCTGACCCAGCAATTTTAGGTCGGTTCCCTTCTAACCCAATTCTGGGTCAAAATTGACCCTGTCTTTTTGCAGTGTATATCAAAAATCGTCCTAGTTCGACGAGAGAAGATCGGATCGTAATTTGTAATGTGACCAGGTGTGGATCTTCCTTTGTGGGTCAAGTGCGCGAAGTAGTTCGTACCATACCAAATGGGCTTTCCAAATCTAAAATGCGCACAAAGTTTCTGTTCTTTTTTCTCATACAGCGATGTAGCGAATGTGATCTTATATTGCC
>JAODTT010086600.1:0-14782 GCA_025400115.1 Pentamera pediparva
TGGTTGCTCGTGTCGAAATCCATGAAGCGTCGTAGTTGGGAGATGTTACGTAGTTGGAAGTTGAGACTAGTGCAGAGTGCAAAAGTACCTTCTTCATTAACCCTTTGAGTACGAAGTTATTTCCGAGAAGGCAGCGGAGCAGCAGCAGAGCGTGTTAAAGCGCTTCCTGGCCTCAAGGTGTTAGGAGGCATATTCTGACTTGAAATTGATGCTTTGTTGTGTAGGATTCGTACATGAAACATTATGTATTGTAACTCAAATGTCCAGTGAATGGCCCTAGCAGTTCCTCTATCAACAAGTGGTGAATTCTGCATCCGGCGATATTTGGGCGTGAGGAATTGATACGTATGCCATACATACATTGGTGCACTCCATCCCAGAGTCTCTGTAGGTGCATCTACGTGTTGAGCACTTCGCCCCATTGGATGCAACTCATCTCCAGTCTTCAAGAGAGAGATCGATAGCCTGCTCCTCCTACTCCTGAATCTGGTAGTATTGCCTACCTGCCAGCCTGCAGAACGTCACTGCTAGCGATGTGCCTCAGAAATAGGGCTAAATGGAATCATGGAACATGACAAAAATCGTATACCTTAATTGACCAATGTTTTCGTTGGAGTGTCTTTTTACAGTAGCACATTGATTCTCCTTTCCATCTTTGAAAATGTCTGGTATCCTTTCTAGGTTCAGTTTGTCGAACAATTCTTCCTGCTGAAGGAGGCTTGAGGCATCGAATAAGAATGTTTTTCAGGGGGAGACCTCTTCCCAATTCAAACACACGCGAGGTAAAATCGGATATATATACTATGGCATGAATGAACAATATTTTATCACACCTCTGGACCCAATGATATTCTCAAATGCTGGATGCCCCAAACTCGTGTCTTATTTGCAGTTGCCCCAGGTTCAGGGGCAAGGTATATGTTCTCACTATGTATCCCAGTATGATATTAGAAGTACCAAAACATCAGAGATGCATCTCCTACATAGAGAGTCTCTTTTGTGGTTCGAACCATCGAAACATCAGCAACGCCCCGGAGTGAACTGTGCATCACCCAGCTCATTCGAGCCTGCTATTGATAATATATATTAGTGAATCGCTGTCTGTTAATCTCACTTGAAAGGAAATATGTCTTCGTGGAACTGTATACTGTCAATCCACAGGCTCCCCATACTGTATGAGATTGGTAGCATACTTGATTGTCGGCCGATCTAAATATACGTCGAAAACAATCATGCATGGAGTTCATAGTGTTTGGGACGAAGATGACATACATTTGGCAAAGTTTGTTTGAGATTGTTGCACGATACCACGGGATCCAAAGAAGAAGTTGCCCGCCGTCAAGTATATGATGTACACTGCAAATGAGCGGGGCTGATTCTCGATTAACTCTTTTCTCGGCAGGCATCTGTCATATCTACTTTGTTGGTTTGAAAACAGAGGTGAGATGACTTGAACAGTGGAACCATCGTCTCTACTTGGGTTCTTGTACCCATTATGATAATTTGGGAGCATTTTCTAGAAGTAAAATCCTACATTCTTGCCAACCATCGTGTTCTAACAAGATTCCTTGACCAATGATTCTTGATTGCTCTACATGACACTTTGATCTGTAATGAGGCACTGTCGATGCTTCGTAGACATTTTTCGCTGAGGGACAGCGGACCCGTAGATACACCAGTAATAACAGTGTGTCACTGGCATCCCTAGTTTGCCTGTTGTTAATGTTGTCCAGGGTTGATCACTGCATGGCTACCAATTCAATTCCGTCAGCAACAGACTGCATTGCTTCGAGAGGAACTGACAGCAGCCAAGTACCGATCACTCCTGCCGGTAAAGTAATAGACATCGTCAAGCATTAAGTAGACTTCCGAGTTAGTGATGTTGGGTGAGTCACACATCATCCGAGCGTATAAATATGTACTTTTGTCAAAGAGAATGTGTCCAATCGCTGCAAGATGAGGCAACATATCATGGACGGCTCGACGACTTTTTCCGATTTCAGGAGCAATTATATATTGTGTCTCCAATTATATACCCATGTAATGTAACTGTAAGTGCGCTGTCCCCGATTTCATGCTTTCTTTCGGGTATTTACCTGTTCCTGGATGCGTCCGATGTCATCTGATGTTTGAGTGCTATCCACAGATGTGGCCCCAACATCGGGTCTTTATGCAGCTGTTGTGCATCAGCAATGCCAGTCGCTATGATAGATTCAGTGATTCCGGCCACTTCAGCATGTATTTTATCACTTGACCAAATCTAACTGAAGATTGTCCAAACCCCAGTTCCGTCAATCCTGTTATGTTCATGACAGTAAATCTTGCGTGCGAAAGCAACCGACGTGCGAACATTATGAGTGGATGCCAGACACGGTGGCAAGTACTGCGGTACTGTTTCGTTGTGGGTATTGCGATCAGCATTTTTGAAATAACTGCCAACAGCGATGGTAGATATAATTCCCATTGGGGTAGGTCACGTGCCACTCCCCCTGCACCGCTCTGCTTTCCGCAAATAATTGCTGAGCAGTCACATGTTTCGAAAGCATTGTTACCCTCCTTACAGGTCGGTTCCACTGAGAGGATGTAGCGCACTACACGATCTCGCAATACTAGTTGGCTTAGCTGGAACCAATGAGGCAAAAATAAGGCCTAAAATGATGCCATCAAATCGAGTACAAATTGGTATTCATTGAAGATATCTGCCAAACATTCAAACTATCTCTTAGGGGGCTCAATTCCCATATTTTACATGGAAAGCTTCCATACATATGGCAGCCATTTTGAATTTAGGCAATTCAGGTAAGCTCATGAAACCTGGTGTCACAAACATGATAATATTCGTGCTCTTGGTCCCCGGAAACATGGGTATAGGCACTGGAATTTCTGTTCTACGACATTCCATTCTCGAATTACGAGTCGAAACCCTTCAGAACGGCGGCCATCTTGAATTTATGCAAATCAGGCATATCTCCACAACTCGGATTTGCTCGGACTTTTGTCATTTTAGGGACTTGACAGAATTTCATTGTGCAGAGAAAACTTTGATTGCATTTAGTTGTAGGTTACCCCCTAAAAATTGAAAATGGACTAATCGTGGATTGTTGAATCATGGTTTCAGAGATTGAACGTGAGACGCTGGACATGGTATTTTAATGATGGCGTCACCGTCAAGGAGATGAATCATGCACTCATTTGTGGGAGGAGGATGTCCATGAACTGCGGTGTCAGTTTTTCACAACTGATCCCATGCCACTTGTCATTACTCTTCGCCTTAAGTTATTTCAAAATCTCGAGGAGAGCTACATCAAGCTGCAAGAATTTTGATACTAGCCAACTGATGGATCCGAATATTGCCACAGTGCATGCAGATAAGCTTGCGGAATTGCGGATCGTGGATGTAAATGGGGACCACGAGCAGAAATCCTCATACTTCAAATCTTGCATTCTCAAGGCGGCGGATGTGCGGGAGCTTTGTTTGAAGAGTTCTTGAAGACTGACCTCCTAGCCAAACGGAGTCGACGGGTCCAGCGTTGTTGTGAGTCAGTGGAGTAACACCTGGTAACAGGGCTCCACATTACCGGGCGACTCGGAAACTCCGCAACTCGGTCCCTGTTACGCGTTGCACAGATGTCATTAATTAATGTCAAAGCAGCTGATGGCTAGATCTTGACTGATGAATCCAATGTGAGGACCCGCTAGGATGAATACTTTGAAGTTTTGTATGATGCCCCGAGCTCGGAAAATAAGATCTTTTGATGGTGTTGTTTTTCCGGTGGCTGAATTGCCTGTAGATTGTGGCATGTCATGGAGGAAATGGGTGCTCTGGGCTTTGGGCAGGCCGTTCCAGAGTTATTGCAGGGCCTCTAGTCATGATATTGTTTTGGGCTCTCGTTTAATCTCATCAAACTGTAAAAGGGGAATCGTTGTTCCTGTCTGGAACGGGGAGGATGATGCTAGGGACTGCAATAACTACAGAGGGGACATACTACTTTCAGTACCTGGCAAAGTCTTCGCTAGGACCATCTTGAACAGGATTCGCCGTCATCTGCTCGCGCATCAGTCGGGTTTAACTCGATAGGAAGCCCACTGTGGATTGCGTAACTATCCATGTAGGCAGAGAAATGTGCTAATTATTTCAACATTATCGGTCATCCGACGGATGCAGTTAACGATTATCTGATTGGCCTGTGCAAATATCACTATTCAGCCAAAGAACAGGACTGTGTTTATACTGACGACATTGTGAAACATATACCAGGTCTATGCAGTGTTACTTCCATTCATTGTATATTATTTGTAGTGGATCAGGTAACAGAACTGAAGTACACCCGTCCTGCCCGCTTGCTATTCGTCTGTTATATTGCTCGGTGTTTTAAGAAACGCCAGTGGAAGAAATAAATCCTGCCTTATGACTATGAGGAATACCATGATATTATCCCACGCTATTCACCCATTTACAACTTGTGTACGTAAAGCACGCTCGTCGAATTATATCATTCCCCGAGGAAAAACTGTTATTATAAGTTCTCGCTATATCCACGCACCATCCCCAGTGGAATAATCTTCTCATCTGAGCTCAAATATGCTCCAATTGTGCTCTCCTTCAAGCAGCTCCTGGACAATCACATTTAATATGGAGGAAGAACACCAACAGCTCACACACACACTCACACACACATTTTGCAGCCGTTCCTAATTCCAAATTATTTTCAAAATGATGGAATTCAATTTCCCCCTCAACTCCGCATATCAATGATAACTGTAGGGAAATCCTGCTTGTACTCCATAGAAAAAGATGTGTGAACAATTTTACACAACACCTGTGTGAAGTGATTACACACACAACAATGTGTGAACATTACACGTTGGTGTGTACAATCAGTGGGAAGATGTGTAATTCGTTCCAGAATCGTCATTGTATATCAGTGACAATAACCAGTCAAAAGTCTATTAACATAGTAAATAGGTAAGGGAACATACTGAGAATTTTTTATTTGCAAGGAAACGGACTTTGTAATTAGATTTAGGTAATGAGTATAATTTAAAGTAAAATAGCAGCTAAATTTTCAATCTATTATTGCAGACAGATTTATCTATATAGGAAGTTGCGGTTTTGTCACCAACTTACGTCAGCCAATATTGTCCTCCAGCACTCCGCGGAGTCGATAGAACCATCGTAAGCTGCCTGGTTCTGCTGATTCCACTACGATGGAGACCGTGTCGGAATCATGCCAGTGGCACACGCTGGGGTCTGGGCGAAAAACTACGCAAAACACGCATGAAATATTTGCGCATCACCAGTTTCACAACTGCTGTGTGGCAATTACACAACTTGTGTACTGTTATGGTAGAATAATCTAACTCCGCGTGTAACATATCTTCGCGGGGTCACGCAAATGTTCAAATTGTTCCATATACCAGATCCCATCAGAATAACCGAAACTTTGTTAAAGAATAGACACATGCTTCAGTCTCCATCGTAGTAAAAATGAGCAATACCGGGCAGCTTACGATGGTTCTATCGAATGTTGAGAAAACAGTCTCTTGAGATTTTCGGGGAAATATTAAACGTTGACAATTCGTGTGCACAGTCAATGTAATTAATCGTTAGCAAAGTATGCAAAATTAGTCGTCACACAAGCCCACTGACACAGTGCACAAGAAATGTACAGATGCGTACATGCACTACTGTTCACCTGAACACAATGGACCATCGTTACACAGTCAATAACGCATTGAGTCTATAATGCACATCCGTACCGTACGCACTTTTTTCTGTCCATCGTATACGCTGTGCTGAAGCCCGCGATGTTAGTTCTCAGTCATATGGGTTGATGAAATTGATCGCTCTCCCTGACAAGTTGAAGCCAAAAACATGTAATACACGGAATATTTAGGGAGTTAACAGATTACTATCAACTATTCAGTGATAACTTTCGAAATGGAATGAAATCCTTCACAGGGAGAGATCGAACTGGGCTTGGCACCACGAAGTTTGGTTACTCCATCATATACATCACTTGTGTTCGAGGGTTCACACACTGTTATGTTATTTTTACACAATGCGTAAGGATTGCACTATGTGAACATGTGTTATGTCTTTTTCACACCATTTGTCTATTTTTTCTAGAGTGTGGTGTGTTTCATGTCATTTTACCTGGTCAAGAACTTGGAAGCACTCCGCCATTTGAAATTTGAAAATTCAAAAATCCAGACAAGTGTAAAAATCGTTAGTATTCGAGATTCCGACAAAGATCCAAAGGTAATTGTAGGTAATGTACTTCTTACACAATTATAAATAACGTCGTCCTTCCGAATTGGGTAAAACGTTCCGGTACTTAACATGTCTGTTTCGAAAGAAAACCTCCCATATCGATTGCTAAATTTCGAAAGCTGTTGGTGATGACTGGCATAATTTGAATTTCCCCGTCAGTGAAACAACACGTACCTATTCAGTCTCAACATTAAGGGTGAAATTCCTTTTGGCTGACGCTATCAGAAACTATTCATGTGACGAAAGTGTCAACAAAATCATTTATTACCATAAGTGTTCCATAAACCTAGGATGTCATCATGGCTGCATACTAGACGTGCTGTGATTATAATTTCGCGAGCGTGAAGGATCATTTTTTAGGTTTATATATATGTGAAACATTTACGTCTCAACAGCTGGGCTTATCTTCGTTTCACTGTAGTCATGGTGGTGGCGCTCATGGCCCATCTATTCGATGGTGGCTTTCAAACTTCATTGCTCACGAGGGCCGTGATAACGCCGAACAACGACGATTGTTCTGAATTGTATGAACATTGTCGTTCGAAATAGTAGCATGACCCTTCCATTTCTGCGCAGCAGAGAGAGCCCAAAGAATGCATAATAAACGCGTCACTTCACGTACTCATTAGGAACAACCATTAACGTTCCAAGTCAAACATAAATGAACCATTACCATCCATTGATGACTGCATGCATGATCAAAAGGGTTCCTTGGCGGAAGCATCATGATGATGAGATGCTATGTATATTCGATAATAAAATCATAGCCTGAAGGCCAACATACGCAGGGAAACCATCTCTCAATATTACTGAGAGTAACATCAATATTCCAAAGTAAAACCTCGCTAAACTGCAATATAAGATTTTATCAGTAAATGAGCAATACGCCTGTTTTGATATTTGTTCGTTGGAAACGCCCCGGAAGATTGAACGCTCTTCGCTTCATCCAGTTCTATGCCGGAAATAATCTCAAGCATTGATGCTCAATTAGAAGATGATGATGATGATGATCAATTAATGAAGCGGGGTTAGGCCAACTGTCGCTACAGATGCATGTGTTTTATCGTTAGTTCAGGCGAGGTCAATACCTCGTCAGATAAGTTCGTTAGCCACACTGTCTGAAGAAACGCTGCTAGGAATAATATACTAATACCACACGTCAGATTAGATACTTGGTAACTGAGCAATCGACGAGACAGGTTATGTTTGTTTGCATGCTTCTGCAGCTACAAGATGTTGATAACTTAAATCAGAGGAGATTCGCTGCGAATTATTCCAAACGTCCGAACCCAAATTAGCCAATTAGGGATCAATAAGAAACGGGGAGCATGTCGCTAAACCTATCAGCGAGTCCATCAGTTGGTACCTTGCGGCGTATAGAGTCGTGTCGTATATGAATGATTGACTTATTATTGCAATTACTGGCTTTTAGGGAGCCATTTCAACAAATGCCGCGTTTTTTGTCAACATATAAATCTAATCCGACATTGTGAAGACGTGGTTATTTGATCTATGGATGTATCATTCAACAGGACGTGGACATCGACCACAAATGACCAATTGGACTGAGGTATTAGGAGCGTTATATCACACATCTCTAACCAAGCCGGGTTTGCCAACAAATCCAGGAAAACTGGAAAATGTCATGATGTCAAACAGTCAATTCAGATGATAAACGAATTACGTTCACCTGCTTTTTCGCTCTGAAAAGGTATATACCAAGGAAATAAAGCATTCTATCATACGAGTTGATTACATCGGCGCGGCGGTATAGTTGGGAGACCGTGCGTATATTTCTCTCTGCGGCATAACAAAAAGTCAATTAATAACACTTGCTTCCTTGTTATGATAACAGATTCCAATACAAAAAGAAAGAGAGTTTGTCATGCGGATTGAACTGCTACGTGTCCGTATACAGCGGATGTTTAGGAATACTATAATTGTTTCGTACGGGGGTTTAAGCCCTGGACAGCTTTCTGGAATCTGGGTGGATAGCCTATGTTTCCGCGCAATATCAATCGGAATTATTTTATATTAGTCTCGCAACTTGGAAAGTTGAAGAAAGTCTGCAGAATTCACTTTAGTCAAAGTACATTCTTATTTCTACTACGTTTTGCTCACAAGGAACATTTCTCAATACAAAGTGCGTGACTTCGTTGTGAGAAGAGATACTAATGTGCTCATAACTTGAATATTGTAGGCCCCAATAAGTTAAACATAACGGCAAATTAGTACATGGAAGTGCAACATTTTATGCAATGTATGTTGCTTAGTCAAATTGAACTAAATATAGGTGGAGAAATGTGCTAATTACTTGAGCATTGAATGTCATAATTATAGGCTACGGCTCTTCAGAAACGAAATAACACACAAATATTTGTTAAACCTCTATCCATAGAGACATAGTCATAATCTTCTGATATATCATCTGACGATTCAACGATAACCTGTAAAGGTACCAAACACACGTTTTTGGTATACAATAATCACTATTTAGCTCAACATCGGGACTGCGAATAAACCGAGGGCACAAAGTGAAACATGTATACCAGGTCTATGCAGTGTAATAATGTTATTGTAGTGGATTAGGGGGAGTACACACGTCTTGCTCTCTCGCTATCCGTTTGTTATTTTGCTTGGTGGTTTAGGAAACACCAGTAGAAAAAACAAATCTTGCCTTATCGATCTATTCGTGCAGAGGAATCTCATGATATCACCCCAAGCTCTGACGCTATTCACTAATTTACAACTTGTGTACGTAAGCACGCTCGTCGAATTAAATCATTCCCCGAGGAGAAGCTGTAATCATAAGCTCTCGCTCTATCAATGCCGCACCATCCCCCAGTGGAATAATCTGAGCTCAAATCGATCTCCTCTTGGTTTACTCTCCTCCAAGCAGCTCTTGGATAATCACATCTAACGTGGACGAAGATAGACTGATCAACAGCCCACTGGGCGATTCGTGTAGAATGAAGATCACAATCAGGAGAATAATACCTCGGACGCCAACAACCCACCATGAGCGACCCGTGTGGAATCGAGATCAAGATCAACTAAATAATATCACGGCATTTCGTTCGCAATATGCTGTATATATAAATATATATTTATTTATTTTTCTTCATCAAATTCAACTGAAGCAGACTGAGAAAGAGACAGAGATTGCGCAGTATAATCGACGTATTACTCCATTTTGCCATTTTGAGCGCAAACAGACAATTTACAATGAATTGCAGACCGTATCTCGACTGATACCGGAATATTGGGACACTGAAATGCATTTGTAATTTCACTTGTGGTGCATTTAGCATGTACAGAGCTTCTCGGCAGGAATACTTTTGGAAGAAAAATTGGACGAACTTCTGCTTAACTCGTTACACTTTTTAATTTTTTTTAACTCGTTACACTTGGATTGAATTGACAATAAATCAACAAACAACTCTATTCCCGACCAGGCAGTGACAGCAAACAATCTGTTTTTGCCAATTCATTACATTGCAGTTGCTTGGGTAATACAATGACAGGCTAATCGTGTTCTGCCGTTATTCCTATACACGTTCTAGCGATCGATACGGACTGAATTTCACAGGACTGACTTTATGTAGTATTCTGGAGGTGCAACGACGTCGGCGCTTGTTCTTCATAACAGTGGATCGATTCTTCTTGGAACCATAAATACATCTCAGTGTCCGGATGTGGCATGCAAGCTAAGCAGAATATTATGTATAGTCGGAGTGATAATCAGTTCTTGCCTTCGTGAATTCGTCATATTTCCCATGTCAACTTATACGGACCTATAAGGCGCAGTTCCTACTTGTGGTATCTACACACCTTTCACCAGCACAATGTACACTTGTGGGTGGAGTCATTAGATGTACGTCAGATAACTTGTTTTTACATAATCTTACCAGTTATTACTGTTACGCCTGTTTATGTGTGCCTTAGTACCTCCGGTGAGCTGTTGTGTGGTTCTTCACTTTATCGAACTGCAAGAACCAACCAATCTAGCTACCTCGTGATATACTCAGGGCAGCCCGTGTTGCAGGTGTAAACTAGTAATAGCCTACATACATAATTGATATCGTAATCATTGTGGTGTACCAAGGTACATCGATGGTGGCAGAACACCATGTGTATGTCGATCATGCAAAATAACGATCGTTTCCGTATGACTGCATCGCTGTAACTATGCACACCCGTGTGACTCAAAACAGCTGTTGTTAAGTCTTTGCGATCTCGTGTCGGCGTTGTAAGGTTTGTGATCCCTTGTCGAAGGCTCCGTTAGCTGTATTTTTATCCGAACCGTTTCCGTCGTTGGGAATTTCACATATACATCAGTATGGATGAAGAAGCTGTGACCGAACTAGTTCCAGCTGTTGGGGAGTCTAGTGACGGCGATATTCCGATAGACAACGTGATCCATATCATATATCTAGTATTCGGTATTCTCGGTCTGGCCGGTAACGGATTGGTCCTTGTTGTAATGGTTAGAGTGAGATCGTTGCGCACGATAACCAATCTCTACATCACTAATCAATCAGTAATAGACTTTCTGTCGTCGATCTTTTTAATAACGTTCTTCTACAACCCACGAGAGGCCGAATATACCGAGCTAGGCCACAACTACTGGTCGGTCTTCCATTGCAAATTCTGGTACTCGCAATACATCTTCTGGTCGATGCTGGGATGTTCCACCGCGAACCTTATCGTCTTGACCCTGGAGCGATATACCGCGGTAGTTTTTCCTATCGTATATCGGAACCGTGTTACATGGAAATCAGCGATAGCGGTCGCGGTCATACCGTGGGTCCTCGGATTCGTCTTCCAGTCATACTGGCCTGCGGCACACCGCCTCGAGAACAGTGCATGCTATCCGAATATAGGAAGCCGAACGCTACAAGTCCTGCTTGGGCTCTTCGTCTTTGTGTTTAAACTCCTGGTACCGGTGCTGGTGATGTTCTCTGTATACTACCGTATCATGCAGAAAGTTAAACCGAAACCGCGTGTGAGTCCAACGAGCAGCCCCCAGCATATCGCCATGGCCGAACGACGTCACGAACACCGAATACCGCGGAGCGTCTCCGAAGTCGTCAACGCCGCTTCATCGATATCATCGAGAATCCGAAACGTCGAGCGGAGTCCCGCCGTGGCCTCGGTTGACCAATCACAGGCAGTGAATATCAGAGGGCGCATTCGAATGAACGTTCTGAAAACTCTATTGATCGTGACAATTGTCTTCGTGATTTGCTGGTTGCCGAACCAGGTGCTATTCCTCTTCTATAATCTCGGTTTCTTCGATACGACCGATACACCATACATCCAGAGCACCCAATACAAAATATCGGTGATTGTCGTCTTTATTAACATCTGGATAAATCCGGTGATTTACACCTTCAAATACCGTCGATTCCAGAAAGGTCTGAAGACGACCCTTTGCATCCAACAGAGCTCCAATACCCGTTCAAGGGAGGGAACTACGCAAAATGGACAATTCACAGTTGGCAACGTCAATGAATCTATTGAAGAGGCTCCATAGGCAGGGCTGTAGATGTTGCCAAAAGCTCTGTAGGCCTAAGAAAAGACATATACAACAGGTAAAGGCTTAGGGTTCATGGAGACTTGACCTCATCTAGTCATCTGTTATGGTAATCTACTTTAGTACTTTGGGGAAATTCACCAATCGGACCGAATGTCAACCAATACGTGTTTGAAAATAGGACACACTTGCCATTGCGCAATATGTCCTGTGACGTCGCGGGGAATCATGAGAAGGTGAGTTATATAGAGTCGATACAGGAAACAACATTTTGAGACTGCTGTTCCGAACGCACTTGGAATAACCTATGACGTAGAAATATCTAAGGCCGCTGCGCACCTTTGAACAAGAATTGCCCCCATTGGATAACACTAACCCTGATCCCTAATTCATCCTCTAACCCTATCAATGAACACAAACAAGTCCAACAATACGAACGTCCAATCAGAACATACCTTACTGGGGGTGCGCTCCAACCGAATATCTACGAAACTGTTCACAGAATATGACAAAGGAAAATCGTTCTATTGTTATTGTATCAAGTACTGTGTTAAGTCAATAGAAGCCCTTCACATCGTTCCCCCTTCGACTAGGTCTGTGGGTGAAAACACAGGCCCAGAAATGAAAGCTCATTGCGAATAAACTTTGAACATTCACATCACTATATTTCACTCTTGAAGTGAGGGACTTTGCTAATCACCAATCCCCATTAGGTTGGAGACACTCAATTTCACATGTGTGAGACACGGAGATAATCAAACGAAATTCCTCGACAATTCCTCCACGCTGCGGTATTGTGAATCGCCTCACCAAGCCTGATATTCTTACCTCAGAGGCTTCTATTGATAAATAAATATGGCCTCCAAACCATGCGGGAAATGTAACGAATGTTGCAATTAATCACCGGAATGAATTTCTTGATTTAGTTTTGACCCACAAAATATTTATCGCCCACACAGTTGGACCGAGTTTAGTTGATTTATTAGCTTAAGTTGATTCGTTTTTAGATAATTTTGTTCGCTCGCGCCACGAATTCATTGTTATTTATGACTCTCCACCACCCAATACCAGTCGGCCAGGGCGCCACTGATAGCAATAAATTGCTGTTATCAAACTGAAAACTGGACATGTAGAGATATGTTCAGACGAAGTATACGTTTCATCAATTTGTGGCGGTTTTTGGAAAAGGGATACCTCGCACTTTTGTTCTTCTTATACTTAGTTCCAACTCCCAAGCAGTCTTTACTTCAACGATTCAGCTGAATATGAGGATCGAATTCCTCCCAGTGGCGTTGTCCGTTATTCCAACTATGAAACTCCCGCTTGTTCATTCTCCGTCCGAGAACGGTAGAGTGCCCAGGGGCGGCGAAGGTTCCTGGGAAGTGTGGGAGCACAACTGGTTCCTTAGAGGGGCACTACTGTGGTGTGAAACGACGCTATATTAGCACTTTCGGAAAAAGTAGGGGAACCCGTGCCCCCTATGCCCCCCCCTCCCGATTCCGCCGTTCTTGAGAGTGCCGCCTGTAGTGCCATCAGTCCCTGGCCTGGTTCACACCTCGGTATCAACATCTGGTACCCATTTTCACTCCGCTCATTTCTCAAGTGGCCGCACTCGAAACCTGCACTAACGTCCGTCGGATGGTGACGTCAAATGACAATCCTATAGTCAGCACTCGACACTATATACGAGTGCAGCGTTGATTGATCCAACGAAAATCTTTCGAAGTGGTGCATTCCAGGAACCTTTGCCTCGTTCGACCGTTTTTGTGAAGTTGGTGATGTACTATTGGCACGTGCTGCTCTGGCAAGGTGAGGAATATGTATATGAACTTATGAAGCCATGAATATGTATGAAATAATTATCGTGATAATTATGTATGCAACAGCTTGATATCGATCGTTTCCTATCGAGTTTGAGGGAATTGCTGAAGATTCTCGGTTTTAATGTGATGATTTAATTGAGCCTCGGTATTCGACCGTGCATGCAGCTGTTCCTGCATTCATTACACCCGGAGCTTCGGATTCTCTCCAGTGGATGCTTTCGAAGAACTGTGTCGAGAGATGAACGATGCACCGAGTGTCCAACTTTATAGTGCTCCTCACCATTCTCAGTCATGTTGCGTAGCTATGAATTCTCAACTTGAGAGACTGCAATGGTAAAATGAATTGAAACTTTGCAACAGTGTGAAAATTTACAAAGTCACAAATCACAGGTTTTACCATAACCGTGTGAAAAAGTTGAAAAATATGGAATCTGGAGGGGATTTCCCTGATTTGGGTGCAAATAGTGATTTTTCATCATCTTTCAAGAATATCGGTGATTGCAATAGTCAAAAGATTCGGATTCTTAGTAGGGAAAACCCCGATTTTTTGACTAATTGTGGTTTCCGCTGATCTCATCATTTCCGAGATAATTGGAGATTGCAATGGTCGGACGATTCCAAACTTTGCAACAGGGTAAAAAGTTACAAATCACAGGTCTTGCCATGAAAGTGGTGAACAAAAAAATGCTGAATTCTGGCAAACTATGACCTCCACAGATTCTTTCGACCAGATGAAAAGCATCGATAACCGGATATATGGGCATCAAATGGAAATAAAATTGAACAGGATTGTCGGTGAGATCTTGCAACTCCTGGGGTTGCCCTCTAATTTCAATTGCAGCTGAATTTTTTTGAAGCTTCCATTGATGAGAATAGTGTATTCAATAACCTCTTTGGAGCTCCAAACTCATATCGTTTTGTGTTATCTAAATTACAGTGATTGGCGGTATGCACAAGGGTAACCAGATGAATATCAATGATGAGTTTACACAGTTATTGCTGATTTCGTATTCCTTCATACATAATTGAAAAAGAACAAAAGAAAAGATAGGCCAAATTTGTTCTCCGAAGTCATCGAATGCTTGCATCTATATATTTTTTGAGATTCTGTATATTTCTATTCAAATCTGGTTCACATTTCTCGTGTGA
>JAODTT010087710.1:0-14754 GCA_025400115.1 Pentamera pediparva
AGGATAATAACCGGTTATTATTCACTTCCACACACTAAAGTTACATACATAGGTCACGTGGTATTTATGAATGTCATGTATAGCAATTATTTTTACTATCACTACCCAGCAGACACTGATGCACTGTGATGTTATGTTGGTAAATGATTATTACTTCATCAAAGATTCAAAGGCCAAGAGTCATGTAAATATGACTCAATTTATCATTGTACCTCATGGATAGAACACTAATAGGGTAATAATATAAGGTAATCTAAACGGCAATTCGTAATTCAGCCGATAGGTGTGCGAAGGGGAGCAGCAACTGTTATTGCGCAACACGCGTTGTGACGACACGGGGGAGGGGAGACCCTGTAACACAAAGTCAATACGAAACATGCACTTCTTAGAACCCTATAACAAATGAACCATGGGTGGGATCTATGGAAACAGAATATGACAGAATAATCTCATTCATTACTTTTCAAATATCACGTCCCGTCTTTCTGTTATCATGATGCAAAATCTCAGAGTCCATGGACGACCTTAACATCGCCCCCCTCCCCCCCGTGACGTCATCAATACCGAAAAGTAAATTGAAATAATAATGCTAGAATCATCGAATTCGGTGTGTGGGGTTTTCATGTGCCCTCTTTCCACCTAGTTTGAAGAGAATTTGTCAGATGACCATTGCTAGAAGCTCCAAGTGCCATTTCGACGAAAATTCACTATCTCTTTAGTCGTCTCTCACCGCAGCTGCGAGAGCCATGCCACCTGTCTATCTACAAGTCTAATCCACTAGTCTAAACAGCTGAGCAAAGTGCAAACGTCTAATTAGCAAAGACCTTTGTTCCGTTATTGACGGATATGTACCCACTACTGTTTGTTTTTCCTCACTCAATTGCGTCAATTGATTGTAGGCCTACTGTCGTGTCGGGTAAGCCAGTCCCCTTCAATGCTTATACACACCTCAACCCTCTATGCCATATCAGTCGTTTGTCGATTAATTAACACAGCTAATATTATAATATAGCATTGAACAATATTAGTCTGTTCCATTTCGTATCGATGGTTTATACTATTCGCTCCCATCGACTCTGTTGCGAATATTGACAACAATATCAACAGAATGTGCCATGTACGTAGGCGACTGTGAACTGCATAGACATCATACGCGTTTGACCTTACATCAAATAATTAAAACAGCATGGCATACGATAGGCTGGTCCAAGTTTGGATATTCGCAATTGTTGCTTTCATGCTCTTCCAAATATGGATCCTTCTCAGAGACGACTCTCACTTAGGAAAGGATATAGACCTAGAAGACATTCAGAATGCAAGGCAGTGAATAACAGTAGGGCTACGCATTGCTCAGTGTTAGACTGCGTATAGGATGATGGCACGTGGGAAGTTAGCTAAGACGACTTCCTTTCCGTATGGTGGAGTGTGTTGAGAACCGCATCATCATCATTATCTCCAACCTCGTGGAACTTTGCAACAAGTGCCCAAGTGAAGCAACCATAGGTGAGATTCCTTTATCATTTTGCATCTCCGCTGACCCAATCAATCAATACCTACACATGACAAATTACCATCTGTATAATCACATATACACTACCACTGTGGACCATGGTGGCTTGATCAGTTTATGCTCCGTGGCAACACTCTTGTTGTGGAGTCATGTTCACGTTGTGCATTGTGCCGATTCATCTTTTCATCGTCCATTCACCTTCTGTGAACCCAAATACAATATAGGCCTATATATGAAATTAGATGTTTCTTATTTGAACAATGTTAAATATGATCCTCTATCCCTGGGGTGAAGACTAGACTAGACTATAGACTCATGTTTTGACAATGCGGTTGAAGTATCGGCACCCTCAGCTGTTTTGCAGCTGTGGTACACTGGATTATTTGCCCCACACGCTGCTATACGGAGCATCGCGCACAGCTTGTAGGTGCCATTCATATTCCGCCTGACTGTCTGTCCGTTCGTCCGTATGTGCGTCGCGATTTCCTCCGAATCGTAAATGCCCTCATGCTGATATGTTGTGTGGAGGTGCATGGTGAAGTATTATCGTGCGGGTAAAGTTTTCAGCCAGAACGACCATACTAATTTGCATAAAACTGCTATTTAAAGATGGATTGTCGTCCCAAACCCCCCTGTGAATAATGGACAAGTCCATTTACGAGAAGGCGGGCACACGGGTCTATCGAAAATTAGGCTGTTCGACAAGTGTAGATGTGTTTCCGTAGTCAGAATCAGGGCGAGAGGAGAGGAGAGGTTGAGCATTAGATAATACAATCAGCCCATGTGGAGAGGAAAAAGTTTCTTTCAAATCAATTAGAGATATGAAAGACAGAAACCAAAACATGTAATACAAAGTAAGCCAATATTAGTTCTCCTGTAAGGTGGCAGTGTTGCTTGTCAGACTGTTTTTCTTTGTGTCGTCATGCAAACGACGCCGTCGCATGACTCGCATCTCGCTAGCTGTTGCAGGACGACAGTCCTGCTTCGATTACAAATTGGTCCGAAAGCTCGTGTTCAAGCTAGTGTATGTTTGGAAGATATACACACTGATTATAATTTCAGCCTGGTATATGCTAATTAAGTAGTCTGATGAACATAATTTATGCAATTTCCATTCCGTAGTATTTACACGGAACTTGGTGGAAATGATTCACTTCCAGACCCGATGAATTCAACAGCAGAGTCGAGGTCACCGGGAGTCATTTGATGTGATAAATTTGCCTCATTTCTGCAAATTTCTAAAGTTCATCTGATTTACATGACACCCGGTGGATGTGGGTTCTGTTTTGTTCCAGTATTTGGGTAGACCGGGTCACTGGAGGTCATTAGGTGTGTCTAATTTGCTCGATTCATGCGAATTTGAACTTGTTCAGATCTCCCCCCCCCCCCAAAAAAAAGTTGTCCTATAGTCTTTCTGATGCCTGGATGTGGTTGTTTGCGTAGTGATCGGTAGAAGAGACTACTGATCTAGGCAAGACATTTGTGGCGGTCGCCTCGTTGGTATGTCTGGCCCGGTTGTACACACAATACCTGTTGAACGCGAACGTGTGAAGGATGCATTCTTGGCATGAAGATTAGCACATGGAATATGTGACTCCTCTTGGTTGGGGTATGGTTCAAGGTCAACAGAGGACAAACAAAACTCGTACACAGGATAACTGTTGAACGCAAATGTGTAGAGAACTTATACTTGGATAATACTTGGGATGCAGCTTGGTCATAGAGCACAACAGTATTCCCATCGATTCTGGGTCAGCTCGGAGCTTATCTGAGGTCAGCAGGAATGTAACTGTTGAACGCACAGGTCTGGAGGGTTTAAACGTGATATGTCTATATTTTGGGGTCAGGTGAGAGAGAGGTCACTTCAGGTCAACAGAGTTCAAAGTCTAAACATATTGTAGAAACTAGGCCTGAAATTGCTAACCACAAAGGTGTGGAGGTGCCATATACTTGGTATATAGATTGGCCATATGGAATACATGATCCATATTGATCATGGGTCGGGTCAAATGTCAAAGTCTAAAAGATTTGTGAACACGATAACTGTCGAACGCAAGAGTGTATGTAGAGGGTTCATTCTTATTTTATACGCCAGCGTTGCTGGAGAACGTAAAACGTATTGTCTGTAGTACGTAGGCCAATGCAAGTATGACATTACGTCGATTTGTTCTGGAAAACAATCATCTGGATTGAGATAAGAGCTCACTACAGACGTGCTTGTTTTACTCACTAGAGTGTCCACGCATTGGCCTCAATTCGACTGAAAGTGTTCCACGCACGTGCCGCCTTCCTCTGATGTTGCCGACAATGGTTCTGTGACTGGCTATTCGCTGTGTTCGTAACTCAACTTGTTCCCCACCCAGCTGCACTGTTATATATTCGGAATCCAAAGTTTACCTCTCGTCGGTCGTTCATTCCCACGGTCATTTTCTGTGTAAAATCCTCAACCTTCAAGCACTTTCTAGAATACTGAAAGAGGAGTTAGCGAACCTGCCCGCTCCCACTGCAGAGCAGCCATGCTAAACCAAACCAAACCAACTTGAACACCCGAGGAAATTGTCCCAATCAGCGACAACTATCGCAAACGACCAGGTTGTAAGTTCTGAATTCCAACAGGAGGGGTTCTTGCAGGACAAGTTTCTCTTTCTAGTGGACATGGTCACAGAATCCTCTGTCCCTTTTGGCTAGCAGTGTCAAAGTCTCACATAAATAGAATGAAACATAGACATGCAGTGCTGTGATGTTGCGTGGCAAATGACTTGAGGTTACCTTTCCATCGTGTCCAGTCAGGAGTCTCAGGACATTCCTGTAGTGGCTGGCTGTCTGCTATAAAGGTGTCATCCTTTGTGTGAAAAGTGAGTAGTTACAATGACTACAGTCTACAACGGACATTCTCTTCGGGAACACAGGATGGCTACAACAGGAACCAAATCTGCAGATGGAGGGGATGCACACAGTGTCGGAGGACTCGAGGCCGGCCTCGAGGCCACTTTTCCTGGCCTCGGCATTGGCCTCGGCCTTGACCTGGGCCTCGGAGAGTGTGGCCTCGGCCTTGGCCTCGGAGGTAGTGGCCTAGACCTCGGCCTTGGCCTCGGAAGTTGCGGCCTCGACTACAACACTGGTGCACAGACACAGCACAGACCATTTTCATCCAATCCGTGTAAGGTGTTTCAGGGGAACTGCGCTACATCCTAAAACAATATCGTTCCGGTTTTCCGGTTATCCTCACACCAACGGATAGTGTGTGCTTTAAGGCAATTGTTAGTTCTTTCTGGACAAAAATAGCGTGGTGTACCACATAGCGTTTAACAAGCATAATGACTGCTGTGGGGAACGGGAACCATCGCTCAACTTTCACATGTTGACTAATTACCGTTGACACAAAATTTTTGCTAAATTAATAATTTCCGTTTGATCTGCTCACCAAGGAATTCAATTAGGCTGAGTGCATCGTAATGAGAAAATACTTGTGTCAGTGACAATTTACATAATTTGTAATAAGTTAACTGTTTTTGTCATACATATTGCATTTTACTAGCTCCCACTCAACATTGATCTTACACAATGCTGGCACACAATGCTGGTTTGATACAGTATCCACTGGGTCTACGCCATGCTGTGTTATACCGCAGTTCATCACTTCGTGCAGCCCACAACTCAGGCGTTCGTGTCGTTGAATTGTCCCTACTACCCGTATGTTTCCAAATGTTCCAGAATAAGCGCCGTCGTCTATAGATAACCGTTTGAGTGCATAATATCACTATGGTGAGATACTCGTCGTAAGACTAAGGAATCGCGCTTTGAGCTAGCGTCCGATATTCACGGAGTTACTGTCGCCGTATTCCAAACAGACCCGTTGAACAAATATTGACTGTGTTGTCGGTGTCAGCTCGACTATATGCTGGTAAAGACTGTCTGTGTAGTGGAGCATCCAGGGATTACTTGACCGTATCGCTTCATAACCAACGTCAGCTGTTGGAATGCGTTATGAACACGACAATGCTGACAGAGGTTAATTCTTTTTGTGCTGCAGAACCAGGTGTTTTCTATGTAGGCCTATGTAGAACATATCAGTACACAAAAGACGTAGAACACGGAAATCGTGTTTCAAATTCGATAAGCCCTTGTTTGCCAATATTCACGTCGGAACTTCACATATCGACAATTGCAAGGTCCACCGGCAACTTTGTCCTGAGGTTATACTATGAGAATATTTTGTGGATACGCTCATTGTGTTAACAAATAACAGCGTGGTATTCATTGATGCTACATTTACATGCGAGGACACGAGGTAACGTGTTTATTCGATTTCGCACACTATTGATACAGAAACGAATGTCAACTTGGCCACATGCCGGTGGAATGAAGTATATAGTCCTCAGTCTGAAAGGGGACTATGTTATATCTTTGTGCCGACGTTAAATACGTTTACTGTTGTCCTTCGTCGAAACTGACACCCGTCGCCAGTCGATACCAAAGGAAGGTGACCGTAGAGGAGGTGGGAATGGAGTAGGCCATCGTGGTAAACGAGCCAGTTAAACATCCCGTAGTAGCTCTGTTCAAGCTTCCGAGGAACAAAACCGTGATGAAGATCTGACTTTTCATCATCCTGGTTTTGAGTTCTTTAGCGAGTGTGTTGCCGGGAGGAGATGGTTGTCCGAGAAAGCAGGTAGAACGATCACGTGACTTATCACCCAAGGAGTTGATCTTGTAAGTTGTAACAGCTACATCCGGAGACTTCAAAATGCCGAGGGATAAAACGTTGATACAGATCTGGCTGTTCATCATTGTCGCCTTTATGTTCTTCCAAGTTTGGATCATGCTCAAAGCGACAACCGATACGGAAGAAGCCGAGCAGTAGCTTGGTTCTGCAATTTTGAAATGGCTGAAAGAGAAGCCGTAATCGGTCTCTTGGTTCGAAGACGTTGGCGTTATATATCACGCAAACAGGTGCACTCCTTGTAGCTGAAGATGCCACGAAATCAGAGGCTCAGATATTCGAAGGAATAGTTGCAACGGATGAAGCCTTGATATCATACCATGATGTGATTTCACTGTGAGATACTACTATAGGTACCCCAAACTCAACATAAATGACCTTACTGCAGTCATATAACCATAACCGCACCACCATGTGTATGATGGAATGTGATTAGAGAGGAGGACACGGTTTGTGCACATGATCATGGGTGAGTTATGTCGGTGTGTTGCGTGATGTGTGAGGCTTGCGAGCGAGAGATCACAGATTTGATTTTTTCACGATTCGGGGATCCGTGAGATGAATCGTGGGAAGTCATCGGATCGGCTGGGATAATGGGGTCTCTGATTGGAATTAGGCAGTAATGTATTAAGTCTCATCGTCCATGCCGGCTTCTACCGTATCACTTCTTCCTGGGGGCAGGATAAAAACAGTACACGCTGGAGATGTGTTTAAAAGAGTAGGCGATGTATCGCCTCCGAGGCTCCTAGATGAGCACCCAAACGCTGTATGTACTTGTGGACACATGACGGATCCTTTAGGCTCTATACAATACAAAATAGCAAATCAAGATGAAGCGTAAAAGATATGGCCCAGTCTCCTGGTTTTCTAAGCCGCATTGATGCTGATTGAACAGAATATCCCTCTCAATGGCCACAAGATATCCCACATCTCTACTATTGATTCAACTTAAGTGGTGTACGGCAGAGTGCCAATAGCATCTAGATTTTGTGTTATGCTGAACAAGACATCAATTGTTTCGCGCGTCTCATTGGTAAACATGGGTGCGAGCTAGTGTCATGTGCAATTCTCAAATTTTCTGATAGAAGACTGAAGCGGAAAACGACAGAAGTTCGGGTGAAGAATAGGCCAAATGTGGACAGAGATACTGTGAAAGTGAATAAATCGCCCAGACTCCCGAATCGGTTTAGTATATTAGGACAATTGACCTTTGAATATGCACTAACAAAACCATAGTTACATAGTAGTACATGATGGGTCATAAAAGGAAATTAAGGACTGTGTACGTTCTTGCTTTCTCATCTAGCAGACCCTACAGTTGGAGCCATGACTGCAGAATAAGTTCATTCAATTATTGGTCACTATCATACTTCCCCAGTAGTAAGCGAACCAGTGAGTATTTCGGATTTGTGAGACAACCGTCATTCAGCAATCTGCTGGAATCCATTAGGAACTTGATGGTCTTTCATAAGCTACCAGAGGGTAATACAAATGTGTAACTAGTGCCCTAGTCTTCAACATGACTGTATATTCGTGTAGTATAGGCTGATACAGGCCTCTACCCGATATGATCTCACACACACACACACACATTCATTTTCATTTTGCGGGTGTTTTGTTTGGACCAGTTCCATTGCTGAATTAACAAAAAATCGATATTTGCAGCTTCACTAGTGACACCCGACACTAACGCCATTTCCAGTATAATGAGACAGTCATTATCATTTCATTAGGTGTGAATTTGCTACGCACCTGTTACTGATGTACCATTGCTTTCGCGTTCGACGTGATAGGCTATTTCATAGGCTTCTAATGGACTAAGTAATCGTGTGATTCTGTCTATTTCGGAGGATATGAACGGCTTATCAACTAAGAAAGTAGCATTTCAACAGCAAGTGTTCATTTTTTACGTAATCAGATTATCTGCAACAGTACCGACGAACATTCCATTCGTCTGTGTTCGTTCATATAGCAGCATAGTAGCGTTAATTGAGTGTGTTATATGGTGAGCATAGGATCCCGTTGACCAATACAAACAGGCTGAAGATGAATATATTCTGCACATCGCGGCAGATTGCTGGAGTATATAAGGTACTGATAGCGATACTGGTTCTACTGGTAGTTTATTTCCTATTTTCTTCGAGGTCGTCAGTGACGGAGTTTACCAGATATCATCCTCGTGGTGTTAGGAAGTCATACCGGCATCCTCAGACGCATAAACACATATTCGCCAAAGAGGAAGAGGAGTTCTCAAATAAATCTCAAGGTAAATTCCGTCATCAGAACGGTGAACATAACAGGGGAAAAAAATTGTCAAAATGCAAAGTACATCCATTCCTGTTCCGTCCACAAAAAGGTTTTTTTCGTTTTTACGGAGGTATTTCCCGCGACCTGTAAGGGGCAATTAAAAGGAAATGCGTGTAGGGTAATTATTGTTTCAGTTAACAGCACACCCCTATCGAGCTAACCCATCGATAGTTCATACAGGGACCATCGCAGATGCTACACATACCTCTCAGCAAATCATCTTCCTGCCAGGAAGGACGATAAAATGATGTGTCGGAAAGTCGAAGAGAACCCCGGAGAGTACCGGAGAACGAAGTCATCTCCTGCAGGCTCAGCTCAAATTGTTTGCCATTTGCATTTCTTACAAGTATCACGTACAAAGCCAGTATTGTAGTTTTTCCAAGTCTTTAATTGTTTTGACAAGCAGGCCAGACGGGTTTCTCATGCCGTCTACCACTGCGGCAGCTCACTTATCGAGCATACTATACTATGTGAATTATTGCATATATTGTTGCCAGACAGGATCAATCGTCTCGATATGATGGATCATACTTGGAGAATTCAGTAGAAATCAACATGCATTGCCTACAGCATCAAACCAATATTGAATGATGAAGCCTACGAAATACTCCACAAATGGGGCTCGACTAGCAGACGGGAAGAGTGGAGAGTTAGCCTGTTGTCTCTTGAGTCTGCTTGAATGCTACAACTTCGCGGAAGTTCTTTTGAAGAAGCAATTTGAGTTTACTTCGATTGTTCATGTTCTGGCCATTTCAACTTGCAATCAGATGTCATGACATAGCTGTCCTGATTGGTCATGGACCAAATATATTTTTGTCAAGGCATGAAAACGTTGGAAAATTCAAAACACTGGAAGCTTTGGTTAGTGTGTATGTGTATGCTGTATGCTCGACCTGCATATTCCATCCAGGTTATCTCCAAAAATTGTGTATGAATTTGTTCCCTTTCTTTGTGATGCGCTTGATTTTACATTTGCTCGGCTGGATTCCATTCCCCATGTCTTAGACTTTTTCCACAATTTGTCATGGTCGAACGGAAATTCCCTTCCGCTGTCGGCGTTTTCGAACGATTTGATGATAAGGCGAATAGACTAGTATTGGTACTGCTTGCTCAGCCGATTCTCATAGCCCAATCAGTAAGAACTGATACGTGGTCCCTAACCAACATCAGTTATTACACACCGTTGTGAATATTCTTTTCACACAGGAATTAGTGTTTAAGCCAGCATTAGTAGTCATTCATGCGTGGTTAAACATGTGTGTTGTGTGATGAATGACATGTTAGTTGTAATTGATCCTGCTATGGGTATCGGGTGGCTCACTTCACCTTAGAAATCGTTTTTGTGTGATAAAAATAGGTGTGTCCACATGACTGGGTGTTGTGGAGTGCCACTCAGAACTAGTATCCAGTCGAGTGCTTCAGGATTGACGACATCTCTTAGTGATAGCTTCATGATGAAGGAAGTTGTCCATTTCGTTGCAGACGAGCGAATTTCACTGAGAGGTATGTTGTTGAAGAGGACCTTGAACACTTTCGAGGAGTTTAGGAAATCATGTGATCATTAAGGTCATGGGTACTCTAGACATCTGATTTTATGGATGGAAAGTATGTTGGTTGTCACTAGGTGTTCTACTGTGTCATATTATTGTCTCCAGGGCGGTCATATGGGATGGGATAGACATATATTCCCGACCGTATATGCTAACGGAGAGTTGCGAATAGAATAATGTTTTAGTTGTTGAGGTAGGTATTCATTGAGGAAGCATGGTTTCACCGATCGATTTATCAATTTTACGACTTTGTTTATCATTACAGAGAAAGCTCGACAACAACACAAACCAATCATTCTGGACGGAAAGATGGTGCAACCTCTGGAATTGAAGGTGGACGACAGAGTACAGAAAATTAAACAGGAACCACCACATATACCGGAGAAGGATGTGCTCTGAACAGTCGGCTCGTTGTAGTGGACATTTTATATAGCCTACAAGTGATGGACAACAAAGCAACGGTATTGTAAGCTTCACACAGTCACGGTCAATTGCTGCGAGTATATGCCTGGCTTGATATGACGATGGAGCATTTCATAAGCGTCGATTGGGTCAAATCATTTGGAGGCGGTATCACTGTTATATGGAAAAAGGTGCTCTCTTGAGCTATGAGAGGTTAAAATTTGGGAACACTCAGAAATTCAGTGCAAACGTCGGCTCTCTCGCACAGTGACTGGTGTGGAATTGCTCTCCTAATTCAGGTTGCCAATAATTTCATTCCTATTGGGTTTAGAACGTACTACAGTGTAGGCAATTTGGGACTAATAAACAACATACAGTGCTAATCTAGCATCTACAGTTTGTGATGTAAGTATTTGTAACAAATTGAAACCAGACGTGCACAGAGTATGGGCACACTGTATATTAGTGATGTCATGCAAGTATGTCGATTGCTTCTACATCATACTAACTACACCTCCATTTGCAACCGACGTCTCATATTATGGTCAAATTTCCATAGCACGGTGAGTCTAAAAAGTTGTGACATTATACATATATTCTGGCACAACAACTTTTTTTGCAAATATCAATTTACAATTCACCAGTTTTCTAAAGAAATTCTCCAGGTTGAAACGGGTGGAGGTGTCGTTTCTGTGTAATATAGCTGCAGCGTGGCGTGATCAGATGTCTCAGAACTACCGCACTGATGTTGCACGGCCAGTGAGTGTTTCAATCGTTCTTTTGGGGGTGGTTTTGGGTGATTCAATAGTTACAGGGCAGTAATTATTACCGTCTCTGTGGTGTGTCTGGAATCTAGATGGCACCACCGTTGTTTTTCTTCCTATTGTGGGTCATTCGTGATGATCACTACGCAAAACTAACACTGACACAATTCGCTATTTGCTCACCCTGATATTCAGCTAATTGACTTTGTTCGGGCGAAAAACGTGTAACAAGCAGCACGCACATGAGACACAATGTCCTGATGTTGAAGACTGGGGGACATGTCGAACGTGCATGGAAATAAGACAATCTGCTCTTGCACAATTAATGTGTCAAATATCGAACCGATGCAAATTGCAAAAACGGTGTCGTGAATTAGGACTTTTATATCCTGATAAAAACACACAAAATAGTGCAAAAGTTACGAAGGGAGAAATCAACGTTTTTTTCCTGAGAGCGAATTGTTATCGTTCTATAAAAGAACGAACCGATAGGATACACTGTATGTAGTATGTAAGCAGGATTTACATTGTACCCTCGTGACGCGTGATCAATGGTAACATTCATTACTTGCAGAATGAAAGAACGTAATCAGCCAAAATGTTCGAATCTCCATGAGGCTAGGGTTTCGCCAGTCGAAACCGAAATACATTCTCTTCACTTGCTGCAGTTTTCTGCCTCTACACAGTAACGTCTCGAGGTATTCACGACCCAACCGATAGAGTTCATATAATCAGTCCTGTGATGCAGTTATATATGGGATTATTTTCATGGCAATTTACAACAACATGAAATATCACAATTTGCCATACAATTTGTTCAGGTTCACGATAGCCGGTATGTACAACGCATATTTCTCATGCTCCGAATCCCATAATCGAGAGACAATTGAAAATATTTTCCCAATTGAGAGAGGTTAGCACCAAGTGCAAAATGTAGTATATATAAATGTATTCACGAAATAGTAAGACATTGATTTCCCTTTTCTTATCCCTTTTTGCAATATTTCGCATCAAATGTGAAGCTGCTCAATGTATTTCGAGAAACTTCGTTTGCTGTAAATTTGACTATGAAGAAAATCCAAATCTGAGATTATGATAAATATCTGAAACTCGAATATTTTGTGTACTCATTGAACCCAAAAAGGGTCCGAGTCTCCCGTCAGCACATCTAATATGACCATACCAATAAGTGACGCCAGGTGACTCCGAGAATCTGCCATCGATCGAAGATTTGGAATCATGATGTGATTTGATTGACGTGTTTGCTACTGGTTCAGGAATCCACGAATGGCTTATCAAGGAACCCTGACCGTTATGATCGTGGATGAGCACCGGCGATAACTAGCCTTCTGTTTTCGACTTTGTACCCTTTCAAGAAAGGGTACAACCGATCTGAGCATGCTCCTAAGGTCTGCCATTTCACGTCCCCATCCGACGGACGATCAGTGAACTCCAAGAACGAAAGAATCATATCCAGCAGTCCAACATGACTGCCTACAGTCCACCGACGAGCCTTTTATAAAGATCTGGGTATTCAATACCAAGAACTCACACATCGCAAGTAGGCCTACAGCGGCACGGTTTACGCTGGAATCGAACTCGGAACCTCTGCATGCAAAGCGTCACTGATACTGCGTTGCCACATCTCCGCCATGAAGAGGAGGACAAAAGACTGATTCAGCATACGACTCGTAGAAACGAATGGAACCTTCATCTAAGCATCCAAACAGCTGTGATTGGGATGTTGTGATCCCAGATCATACCTACTCACACATTAAGCATTGATCATACGTTTCCTGCAAGAATGTACACCGAATGAGTCGCAGCAGCACGGACAGAATGGAGGAATTTGGCGAATGTTATCAGCGATAGGATGCCACGAAAGCTGGAGCCATAAGACCATTGTTCTTGTATAGGGCAGTGGTATGGGCAATGGGGATATTTCATGAGATACTTGCTAGACAGAGGATCGAACCTATACGATGCCCGGCAAGGGCGCCGACCTGTTAACTGCACTATTGTCAACCGCGAAATCTTCACCAAGTACACGGAAGGAGGCAATGCCTCCACGGTGGTACCTCCCTGTGAAGGTGGGGGGACTTACACGCAGACAGCAATTTGGAAATTGCCCACCCCTCGTTCTCCCTGTTCCCGTCCCCTCCTGCTGAGTTCCCAGCGAGTAGGCAACAGACACCAGTTTTACAATCTTTGGTATGACCCGACCATAACTCGGACCAGCTTGCGGTTCAGACTCGCGGTCTCTGCATGATCGCAAGATGTGAGGAAATGACCCGTAGCCACCGCACGCGACCAAACTGGCCGCAAGCCCACGTGGGGTCCACGTAGTTTTATGATGGCGAATATAACAATAAGCAGGCGCAGTTAGGAACTGCGGAAGAGCTCGACGGGAAGTAGTATCCTCTTTGCTATCAGTGGTCCAAATCTCTTCGATAATTCCCGGAGGATGTGCGGACAAGCCCTTTAGAATGAAACATATCCCCGCTCGTCCTCTGCTGTGAATTCCGCCAGTGTGCGTTCAAAAACACTGCGGTCACCGCTTGCAAAACCTTGCGAATTCGACCGCAAGCTTCCGCAAGAATTCGCATGCGAGATCTGACCGCAGTGATCGCAAGCTCTGCGGGGAGGAACTTGTGGAATACGATCTCCGATTACTATCGTGTATAGAATAACACGATGACTATCATGTTATGAGATTACTCAATTCCAACGGTAGTTATCGTTGTCGCCTTTGACTAAAGGAATAGAACCCCGCCCTCCCGACTCTGGTTCGTAACTCGGTAAACTCGTTCGTTCTTGGCCCATCCTCTGAAGCCGCTCGATTCATACAGATTAATTTCCAGGATGGTAAAAGCCTGGTCGTATTTCAGTGAAACCACGTGTTCAAAATCATGCATGGTTCTGAAAAGGCGCTCAGGATTTCGTCTCTGCGGGGAATTGTGTGCCGCCGATCCAAAAGTGATGACAAAAGTGAGAAATAATGATCTTAAAAATTCAATAAAATGAAGATTGTCACATGTCTGTAATATGACATTGACCTTTCCCACCTTGGGAAGAGATCGAGTCCCGGCGCCCCTGTGTGGGGAGAAAATGCTGGTATATATGAGTCAGGCAAGTCAATGTGACGAACATACCTTTGCCAGGACAGTGGAGGGCGAATGCAAAGCAAATAAGGTTAGATGGCATTCCTAATACCCATTTACGTCTACCCACATTCCATTTGAAATATATTGTAGGCCCCAATACGGTTCACCTCTAACCCGGGCCGCCCTTTTACCATGGGAACAAAAACATGGCATGCCGGGGACAACAACATTTCAGTTGATAAAACAACATTCATGGGTAGTCATCTTCCCTAACATCTATAAGATATCCATCGGCGAGTCAGGTCTTTGGACCTCTAGGAATTGAGATCATGCTTATACATTCATCATGTTGTGGGAAAATGAATGCAAATACAGGACAGTCAGTCTTGTTCACGAC